>JAOVVI020012136.1:0-12353 GCA_028571085.2 Nepenthes alata | reverse complement strand
ATACGTCGAAATTCTGTCGGAGAAAGCCTATCAGCTGATCTCTAAGAGGTTCGGGCAATGAGCTTCCAATTTGCACCCACTTTTCAAGATCGTTAGGATCAAAGGGAACTCGGACTGTAGACTCATCAAATTGGGCTTGCTGCAATGTATTTTCGTCATGAAAGTTGAGATCTTTGACTAGTTGGACAAGAGGCACCTATGAGTGACCTAGGACAAGTAGCATATCCGCATGACCATTTGGTCGCCGAGCACCTCCTCTATGCCATATAGAGTAGGAAACTTTATTTTTAAATGAGATATCGAAGTCACTACTCCAAAAATGGTCAGGCAAGGGCATTCGAGGATTGTATTGTATAGCAATGGGAGGTCTACTACCAAGAAGAAAGTATCTTTGAGGCTATCCTCAAATAAGTTCCCAATGTGACTTCTGGTTGGACCACCCCTTGGACAAGTACTGGCTCATTATCCAACCCGTACAAATATTTTTCAGTAGACTTTATTTAACTCTTTTTAAATCTCAATTTAAAGTAAGCGTTAAGATATAATAAATTTCTAAAACTTTCAATATCAATAAATACTCATTTCAGTTGATAATCTACAGTACCATCCGAAACGATGGCAGATACAACAAAGGGATCAGAGTGAAAAATAGATACATATGTCATATCTTCGTTACTAAAACTAATAACATCATCCTCAACTCCTACTCTTGGCTTTTTGTTTACAAAGACCGACTCCGAGCTGTCAAGGGTGTTGTTTCTTGTTGGTCATGTAGTTACCATACTAACGACCCCGGTTACGACTCGATTCCTTTGCTGTTGGGTCCCATCCCCGTCTGCTCCACTAGAGGCCTATATGACTCTTTGCGGGAACTGGGTTAAGTGTCCCTTTCTTATCAGATCTTCAATTTCTTTCTGTAATATCCAACAATTTTTAGTGTTATGACATGCAGCCTTGTGATACAGGCAATATTTTGATTGGTCTCCACCATCTGAATTTTTTCGTACCTTTGGCCACTTCAGGAATTTTTCATCCCTGATCTGCATTAGGATGTTGGTACGAGTGTCGTTCAAGGGAGTCAAGTTCTATGATCTATACTCCCTATGAACACTTGATTCAGTCCGAGGATGTTTCCTGTGATCTTGGGCATTGGCGTTATCACCGTTCCTTCTTTTTCTGTCTATTGGTCCGTGACAGAAGTCCTCCACATGCTTCAGCTTTTTTGCTTCATTGGCCTCCTTAGGTGCTATATAAGCTCGAGTAATAACCTTAATCTCTCAAAAGATCTGAGGATCTTTATGAACCATATACTTCAAAAAGCTGCCCACCTCCAAAGTCGAAATGAGGTGTTAAGCTCGACCTCATCAGTGAGCTTGGGTATTTGGTGGGCCTTAGTCGTGAACCGAGACAGGTAGCTCTTCAAATCCTCAATCGGCTCTTGCCTAATGCGAACAAGGTGCCATATTTGTTTCTCCACTTTTCAGCAGAAAGCAAACTGGGAGAGGAAGTGGTCACCCTGTGAGATCCCGATCCTGAAACGTAATAATTATGAAATAATTATGTGGATTAAAATCATGTTTGGGCTTAAGTATAGTAAAAAATTTGATACTGAAGCAAAATGATGAGAAATAGGCTAAGGAGTGTAGGGCGCTCGACCCCCGCTCGAACGCCCCTCGAGTGCAAAAATGCAAATGCACCGTTCGAGAGTGCGCCTAATGCGAAGGTGGGAGAGGTCCCGGCTATAAGTAGTGCGCTCAAGCGCACTTCTGCGAGAGGTGGCGCTCGAGCGCCGGTCGTGTGTTGTGCTCGTGACGTCCTTTTTCCTTCGTTTTAAATGGGAAATTGGGAGAGAGAGGGGCTCATTCGGGAGAAGAACGACAACAACGAAAAGAAGAAGGAGAGAAAAGAGAAGAGATGAGGAAAAAATCTACCAATCTGATTCGATCCGGGTAAAAATAACTATAGATCGAGCTCAGACAAGTGTACTTCGAACGTTATATACCGTTTTTACAGTGTTTTAATACCTCATATATTGTATTTATGCTTTTAATTCATGGTCCTGTATGTTTACTGTAAATAATGTCTATTTCTTCTGATTAATCCGATCGATTTTCTGCTTACTTATATATACTGCTAAATATACCATTGATTTCATGAACATCCATGTGTTTGATGTTCGTTTGGTATCTGAAAATTTTGATGAAACCCTAGGTACGAAAATTGAAGATTTGGTGCTTTAAATTCCTAATTTATGATATGAAAAAGTTATCTTGTAAAATGATACTGCCAATGTTAGGATTTGTAATTGAAAATTTTACATGAAACTGTACTGTTGTGTTACCGTGGATTTCTGAAGTATACTGAAGAGTTAATCGTTAAATTTTAACCGATTTTTTGAAGAATTATAGATTATAAGCTTTCTGATGTTGTAAATTAGGACCTAGGACTGATATACAGACAGGTAGGGTTCTCCGGCATACCTTAGAACGTTATGGTGGTAATTAAGGATAACTCTATCCATGGAGTTATACGTGATCCGCCCTTCCTCAGGGAAGCAACCTAGAGGGTAATTACTATTACCGGCCGGCATCACCGTCATGAATACCGCAAGAAGAGATATATTCCACAAGAAGGGATAATCATTATTGGCTTTGAATCGTGTGGAGTGAACATAATCTATTCTCGATTACTCGTCCTCTCGACTAATAGAGTCTACTTATTTGGTCCTCCTAATAGTAAAAAGAAATTTTCTAGAATTTATAGAATTAACACTATTTTTCGATTTCTAAAGCATATTTTATTGATTTATGATTATCGAAGCATGATTATATCAATTCATGATTTCCGACGCATGTTTGAATAGCATTATGCTTTATTTCTATTTTCATAAACGCTACTGTTCTTTTAATCTTACCGTAGTCCATGAATGCTTCTATTTTCCTGATGTTATCGTAGTTTTATATTATAATGAATATTTATTTTACATGAAAGTATAAATAATGATTACCGAAACCTGTTCATGTTAAATTATACTTTCCTCATACTTTTTGTATATATTCCTGTTCTTGATAGTCTCTAGAACTTTTTTGCAATTATATTCTATATGAGAATATTATATTCTGCATATTTTAGTACCTTATTGGACTTTGTCTCACTGTTTTGTTTTCTCCCTCCAGATAAGGACATAGCGAGGATACCAGATGAGCGGGAATAGATAGAGCTAGCAAGAAAGATTTGGAGCCTTGGAGTTATCCTGAACATTCTTGAAAAATCTTATAGTTTTACTTGTAAATGTCTAAATACGTGGATGAAATTATGTATCGATGGTTATCACTCGTTCTGAATTCCGTTGGATTCGTAATTATACTTTCGCAGGTTTATATAGTTGCTTCCGCTATTCAGTTTTTTGGATTTTATACAGATCCTAGACGGCATCTCTCATATATTTCTGGTATAGTGGAAAGGATTGTGTTAAAGTCATGAATGGATATGACAATTGTAATCCTGTGTATGTGTATTGTAGGAGAACTTGTGGTAATTATATAGTTGTGTGCATGTACTGATTATGTTATACAGGTTTTATTCAGGTTATGTTTCTGTTTAGCCCAATTTTAGGGGAGACTCTACCCATTTTCCCCTAGAACCTTAAGTTGAGACTTGGGCTTCTATTTCTATATCTGTAATGATAGAATTATCTAAGGACAAAAAAAAATTCATTCTATCACAAACCCAGCCCACGGAATGACTGAATCGAATTTGATGATAATCGGTAAAATCAAATCCAGGCGTCACCCTTGAGAATCAAGGAGAAGCACTGGCACATCATCGACTCATCCGAGCCGTGAAAATTCAAGAGCGTATGGAAGTGGTCTAAATGATCCATGGGATTGGCATTTTCGTCGTATGCATCTAGGGTTGGCATCTTAAACTTGTGAGAGAGTGGCCTTGTTCTGATCTCAATTGTAAATGGAGATCTCAAGTCCGCCAAGTGTCCTTCAGCATTTCCTCCGAGGAGTGGCAGCAGATCTCTTTGCATTGAGGTAAGTCCTCAACTCTGTATGGTCATTCCCTTGGTATCGAGCAGGGTGGTTGCTTTTGCTTACCAATCAAATGTTACAAGAGGCCCCCTATTGCTCTGGAGGCCTATGGTCATCACAAGAGTAACAAGAATTTCGCCGCTCTGGACACTCATCTTGTGATCTAGGGCCTAGCCGGCCCTCCAACCGCGATTGACCCCTATCGCTCGAAGCCACCACAGCCCGATCGTCCGGCTGATGAATTTTCCTGGCTAGGCACTTCCTTATATAACTCCTTTTTGAAGTCAGAGTGTGTGCTGTCAAAGCAGCCCCTAGCCTCAGATGATCCCTTTGGGTACAGAGGGTCTAGAGCATCTCGGATATGTTGTCCATCCGAGCATTGATCTCATGCATGAAGAGTGCTTACTAGTTCTCTCCATGGCTACCCATGGGGAGGTCATTGCCGGGACCAATGATCTCCCTGGCAGGGGCACTTGCATGAGTCCTGGTGTTAACAATTTTTGCTTTAATAGCAGTAGATAACTTTTCGGTCGTTTCCCACAGATGGCGCTAATGATACTCCCCGGGTCTAAATTATTGTATGGATTAGAGAGTTAAGAATCGAATCCTTGCATCAGGTTAATCAGATACTAGTTCAGTCTTCATATTCTTGAATCTGGAGTCTGCATAACACAATAAATAAAAAAGAGGTAAAAAAATAGGAAAAAGTCATTCCTCAATATATCCTCCGACGCTTAAGTCAGTAACCTTTTTATAAAAAAAAAAAGAGGATGCTTGATGAGTGTGTTAATGCACGTGTGATTGATTTAAGGATGGGGAATGTCTTTTAGGGAGAAAGAGATGCGCTTACGAGGAAAACGTCTTTTCCTATTTACGATGCCTTACCATCGTAGTGTTCCGTCTCCCCCTTCTTACTGATCGAGAGGATATTTATAAAGTTGGAAAGTGATTTAGTCGTCTTTATCCACTAAGAACTGTCCATGGAACTGTTTGGATAAAATTGATGTAGTTGGCCATACTGTTTTGACCGGTTACAGAGTTTCATCTATACTGATAAAGTTAATGAGGCTGCTGGAGTTGGGCCGTCAAATCCATTAGTCCATTTGGATCATTTCGGTGATCTAGACATGTTGGGTTGTCGCCCGATTCCGAATGAATCATTTATGCTAAGGGGTTCTCGAATTGGGCCCTACTGACCTGACCGAACCTATCAGTAATAATGGACAATTGATTTATTTATACAGTGATAAAATTGGTTACATCCGAAATAAATGCCAGCCATTACAGGGAGGCTTACTACAACTTTTAATTATACTGCTATAACTCTTGTTCAATCCTGTAGCTATACTGCCAATCACTCGGTGCCTTCATGGGCTTAGGTCATTAAACTTCAATGTCTCTAATCAACTTTAAACATGCTTTAAGCAAATAATTACTCATGGGAATAAAAGGCATATTGACTTTACAGATTATTCAGATGCTAATTTAAAAAATCTCCAATTAATTATCGTTCTACATATGGATATTGTATAATTATATATAAAAATTTAATATCTTGGAAATGTTAGAAAAAAAAGATGCAATATCACACTCTAGTATAGAATTAGAGCACCGCTCAATGGCAGGTGCAACTTCACCAATGAAGTTAATGTATGATAATCAATCTTCCTCACACATCGCCCCAAATCCTCTATTGCATGTGTGGATTGAATATATTGAAAGTGATTATCATTTTATACAGAAGAAACTATTGATAAAGGAAATGTCACTTCATATATTAGTTCAGCAATCACTTGACAATTTATTTCATTAAGTTATTGGAAAGTTTTCGAATAAAATACATTTGTAACAAGCTCAACACATATATAATATAGCTGCTAGCTTGAGGGGTAGTATTGTTATACTAATGGATAATATTATAATTATACCTATATAATACTATAAATATGAGCATTTAGTATTTATTGACTTTTTCTCCATTTTTCTCCTTTCTCTATACTCAACAAGATAAAAGAAAGATGTGCAAAATCCAAGTGCATATATATATATTAAAGGTTTAAAGAAAGGAAAACACAAAAAAACTCTATAAGATCAATCGTTGCAGGTAAACCTTGAAGTAGAAGTTGAGAAAGAATCTGTGCCAGAAAAGGACACTGAGTATTCTCAACCTTGTTTCATTTTCGAATTTCTCCCTAGTGTCATCTGTCCAGTGCCTTATTGAAGACACCATGTTTAACCAAAACGACAAGGGTCAACCATAGTGCACCAAAACATAAGCCCAAAGCATCTTCTTATTGGCCACAACACCACCAACCCAAGCCCCATAGCCGCCAAACAAACTCAAAACCCTAACCTTGATTTTTTTAAAACCAACCAAATAGAAGAACACATAAGAAAATATTACGCGAGAAGTGAAAATCACATTTGAGAGTGGTCACAAATTTCTACAAAAAAGTGAGATTTGCAATTGCCAGAAAAGTGTATTCCATTATCAATTCCAATATCAATTAGATGACTTTATCTTTAATGGTTGTCTAGACTCTCAAGTCATTACTCAATAGGTTCAAGATATAGATTGTTCTTTGACTAGTACGTATCTGAAAACAGAAATATATAGTTTAGCCTCACATTAGCTGAAAATGCTCAACTATGTTGAGTGTCAGGGATCTCTTATCAGATGTCAACTAGCCCCTATCTGGAATTGGGCAAGATGATGCAATGCCTTTAGGAGAGATAACGCTCCATTGTACAACAATAATGAACTAGCCATTAGAATGTCATTAGGCCAGGCAACTAGTCTATGATTGAGGATGTGATCAATTTGATGAGCTTTGATGAGATACCACATAATTAAAAATAATGCTATAACTTTAAGTATGTTCAAGTAAAGTCCATTATGATATTAGGAGAGAGCTTGTCCTTAGATATATTATCACTCTTAAATACACATACAATATGGTCAAAGACTATGCATTTTTTATTAGGACAACCTAGAAAAGCGTAAAGAAGTCCTTTAATATGGAATGCTTCAACCACAAACCTTAAATCTGTCTTAACACTTTCTCCCCCCTAAAACTCTCTCGTGAGGGCCAATAGATGTAAGGGTGTTGAAGGTTATAGAAAGAATTTTTGGGTACAGCGCTTTAACTATAGGTGCCTTGGGCACAGTTCTTCTGATTGCTCCAGTAAGACATTCCCTATTAAAGAGTGAGAGAGATTGTACGAGGTGGAACCCTTCAAAAAACAAGGATAACTCCTAAATTAGAAGAGTTTGGTGACTTTGATGACAATGATGATGGCACCTTCGACTACATAGGACTGTTTCCTTCAGCATAGGCTTTCATTTTCCCATTCCCGACACCCTACAATGGGTGTTATGAGATGAACCCTAATTGAATCTAATGAGACTGAAGTCTAGAGTTGTCACACCATCCTCCACTCTTGCAATAAGATCAATGAGAAAGTTGTACTCGTTATGGACAATGGTACCTGTATCATTGCCGTCTTAGCTAATGCAATTTCCAATTCTTATGCTAAAAGTTGTTTCACAACTTGACTATACAATGCCTTTTTTAATGAGTACCTCTTCCATAGAAGTTAAGGAGCATTGTGTTATGTCCATAGAATTCTTAGAGTTCAAAGATTATATATAGTGCGATGTTATTACTATGAATGTGGGTCGTGTGATTTTAGGTCAACTTAGATTGCGCAACTTGGATTGGTTGTATGTCTTGGATGTGACAATCCAAGGTGTAGCCAAGGTGATTCCAACTCACGCTCTTTTGTTTATAAGGATAAGGAGATTCATCTCCATCATTTGTCACCAAAACCTATTGTCCATAAAAAGGAAAAGGACGTGGTGGTATGAAAGGGCTGCTGCAATGAAGTGAACCAATCTTCCAGGAAGTAATCCAAATGAAGCAACAGCAACTGTCAATCAAGCAACTGAATTTGATTCGGGAACAAGACTGCAACATCAGCAGCACTCTAGAATATAGATCAACAGACTTACAAGATTCAGTTATATCCAAGAACCTGTTATAGCTCATATTAACCTGTTGCAACTATGCGGGAGAGTAACATTAGTCAACTCAATGCTATAAATGCCTAATTGTAGCACAGAACAGCAATGTAACTAATGATAGTTTTTGGAGTCAATTCTAATCCCTTTCTAATTCTCGTCTTCCTTCTTTCAGCTGTTACTGAAATGTTGTTCAATTCCCTTTTGATTGAAACTTTTTCATCACTATTGGTATCAGAGCACATTACATTGCTGAAATCCTACTTTTTCTCTTCCTAACAATGGACACAATAAAACTCAAGGATCAGGTACAACAATGGAAATTGGAAGCTCATGAACATATCCAACAACTAGGATGGTTTAGCCTTGTTGAGAACTGAAAATATGGCTGCTAATGCTGATTTGAGAGTCTTGAAGACAAATTAGACCAGAAACTTGCTACATCTTTTTGACAAACTCAAAACTCACAACGTACAGCAAGAAGAAGCATCTTCTTCCAGTAACAGAGCTCACCAACTAGTATTTTCAATATCAATAATGATCTGGAATTTCAACCAAACTCAATACCATAGTGATTCTCAGTTCAAGAATCACCATCATATCATTCCCAAGATTGTTGTTCCATCATTTTCAAGAGATAATCCAACAAGTTGGATTGAGAAGGACCAAATATGTCAACATCTACAATATACAAAAAATATGATAGTACAAGTAGCTTCCATGTTCCTAGAAGTGAAGGCGGACACTTGGTTCAGCAGTTTCAATTCAAAGTAAGATCACCTATCTTGGGATAACTTTTAAACTATTGTTTGCATCAGATTTGGAACAAATTTCTTCATGGATATTGTTGAGGAATTCAAATTACTAAAGCAACGAAGCAATGTGGAGGAATAGGGATGCTTCCTAAGTGGTCAAATTATATCTTACTAAGATTGTCAGGTTATATTGTCTTCCTAAAACTATTGTATAAGATAGGGAAGTTTGTTTTAATAGATACTTCTAGAGAACCCCTAAGGCATATGGTTAGTACTTGATAAGGAACCAAGCAAAATGAAGAAATTTAGAGAGAGAAAACTTGAAAACACAACAAGAGAAGAAAGGGAATGAAATTCAAATTTCACCAAACTTGTCTTTCTCTATTCTCAAATCTAAATTTTACTTTCAACCTCAATAGGATTAAATAAAATATAAAATTTATCTAAAGACTATCAAAATTAAAGTAACACACCCATGATACAACATCTTTTTAACCATCTTTTCAACTAAATTAAGACAAATCTACTACCTTAAAGATAACTATTAATTAGGATATCTCTTATCTAAAACATTATTGACTAACTAATAAATAAATATCATCAAAATATTTCCTTAGTAGACAAGAGTGAGTGAGCCTTGTACTTTAAGTAGGCTGCTTCACTATTGGGCCATGCACTGCATCATCCTTCTTGAGTGAGAAGGAACTCGTCCGCGAGTTTACATTTGTGTTGCCATAATATCTGGTTAAATCTTACATATTGAAGGTTGAATGTGTGTTGATGTGCGGCAGAAGTTCAATCTTATAAACATGGTTATTGATCTTCTTGAGAATTCGACAATGACCTTTCTTCTTCTCCTTGAGTTTATTGTAAGCATCCGAAGGAAACCGCTCTTTCTTCAAGATGACCCACACAAGATCTTATTCAAAAATTGTGAACTTGTCAACGAATATTGGCTGCCCTTTCATATCTTGCATTGCTCTTTTCAAGCTTTTTTCGTACCTCTTCACGAATTTTGGCTATAGATGACATGACACAAAGTCTTCAGCCCTTCTAGATAAATTGGGATTCAAATTTTGAGCATGATCTAGATAATGTAGTAGTGACTTACCATATAGCACTTAAAATGGACTCATCCCAGTGGAACGATTTACCACATTATTATGAGAAAACTTTGCTTACAAAAGAGCCAAATCCCATTTGGATTGTTTGGAAGATAATGCTAGAAATAAATTTTACAAAGATTGATTCAACACTTCAGTTTCCCATCCATTTTAGGATGATAAGTATAACTATAACACAAGCTTGCGTAGATCCTCTTCCATAAACATCTCTAAAAGTGGCTAAGGAACTTGGAATCCCTATCTAAGACAATGGTTTTGGATACAACATGAACTCTCACAACTTAATTTAAATAGAGACAAAGCAAATATAATGCATCCATAGTCTTCTTACAATGAATAAAATAAACCATCTTAGAAAAGTGATCAATAATAAGGATGGAATCATTATCCTTTTAAGTTCTAAATAATCCAACAATAAAATCCATGTTGACATCCTCCCACGGGGCCTCCAGAATGGATAGGAATATGTAAGTATCAATGTTTTGCGTTTGACCCTTGTATATTTGCCATATCCAACACCTTTTTATAAAATAAATCACATTTTGAAAAAAAAGCCAAAAATATTTTTCTCTAATCATTAAGACGGTCTTGTATCTTATGTAGTGTCATCCTAAACATCCTGCATGCAATTCTTTAACAAGATATTCCCTAAAAGAACACTTAGGAATGCATAAGCAACTTCCAATGAAGAGGAAATCTCCTTGTAGAAAATAATCATCGTGGGACCCCTTTGGGCAAAATTTTCAAATTTCATCGAAGTATTCATCACCATCATATGTCTTTGATTGCTTCGAAGCCATCAAGTTGAACATGAATGGAATTAAGAAGGGTTACGTTCCTATTAAGAATATTAACCACTTTATTGGAACCCCCACTTCGTTGTTTTAGGACAAAAGTGCGCTCTTAAAAAAAAGAAACTCACTTAGCATGTCGTCAATTCAACTTGTTGGTTTATGTGCTTTAGTGCTTCATGATCCAAGTTTTAGATAAACTCCCTTTGAATTAAATAAGAACACCAAATTTAGAGAATTTTAATAATTGCATAGAACTCCACATTAAAAGTGAAATACCACCTCTTAGCTTTATCAAGCTTTTCGCTAAAGAATGCAATGTAATGGACTTTTTGGCTAAGAACTCCACCGATACCTATGTAAAAGGCATCACAATCAACAACAAAAATCTCTTCAAAATCTAGTAAATTAAGGATGGGGGCATTGGATAATTCGTCCTTGGTAAGTTGAAAGCTTTCCTCGGCCTTCGTAGTCCATTTCAAGTCACTCTTCTTCATGCATTCTATTATAGGGGCTGCAATAGTACTGAAATTTCTAATGAATCGGCAGTAAAATGAAGTCAATCCATAGAAACTTCTTAGCTCGTGTAAGCTCCTTGATGAGAACTATTCCTAGATAGCTTTGACTTCATATTAATGCACATGAATCCTTGTAGAAGTCAGAACAAAGGCTTGGAAAACTAGGCTATTGATCATAAATGAGCACTTCTTCGGGTTTACATATATTTTTCACCTCTTAAAGTAATAAAAACAGCCCTTAATTGTTCAATATGCTCATCTTTGTCACGACTATAAACGAGAATATCATCAAAATATACAACAACTAATTTACTGACAAAAGAATGGAGGACTTGATCCATTACCCTAATGAAAGTGCTTGGTGCATTGGTGAAACCAAATGGTATAACAAACCACTCATACAAGTCTTCCTTCATTTAGAAAGTAGTCTTTCACTCATCTCTCACTTTGACTCGAATTTGGTGATAATTACTTCCAAGATAAATCTTAGAGACCACTTTTACTTTTTTTTTTTTAGTAAGAAAACACTTTTACACCCACAAGCATATCGAATTTATCATCAATCTGTGAAATGGAAAATTGATATTTGATTACAACACAATTGATAGCATGACTGTCAATGCATATTCTCCATGATCCAACTTTCTTTGGAGTCAACAAAGCCAAAATTGCACACAGGCTCATGCTTTCTTGGATATAGCCCTTTTTCAACAAATCAACCATTGTCAATTCGACTTCTCACGCTCTTTTGGGCTCTTTCGGTAGTGAGACTTATTTGGAATGATTGACCTAAGTATGAGATCAATTTGATGTCGGATATCCCTTAACGGCTGTTTCGAAGTTCTTCGGTTGTAATGTCACCGAATTCTTTCAAAAGTGGATCTAGCTCACGTGGAGCTTCGATAGCCTTCCGTTTTTCTTTGGTGTAAATAATCCCATTTTCTTCGGTTTCTTTTACGAATTTTGATATGGAAAGAAAATTACTACAATCATTTCATGGGGATTTGGGAGATTTTTCTTCTCAGCATGGTAAAAGAATAACCTTGAACTTTCCCATACTAAAGGTATAGGTATTCATACAACCGTCGTGTATGGCCTTTCTATCGT
>JAOVVI020012135.1:0-12353 GCA_028571085.2 Nepenthes alata | reverse complement strand
ATGTAGTATGATTCCAAAATATTCCAAATAGCATCAACTGTCCACTCAACTCAAGGCTCCCAGCATGCCTCTTGCCTGGGAAGGCTATCTCTTCAAGTCTAACATATAGTATCTTGTCCCGAGTCCGAGGATCTAAACCCTGCCCCGAAAAACATATGTACTATCAAGCCCTTCAATCCTAGTTGGATAGTGTCCATTTGGATCCTGACCTCATGGAAACTGTAGGATGCCCTCAAGCCATACACAAGAGCCCGTCCCCCATCACAGGGAGAACTATACAAAACAATCAAGGACTTGGACAAACTTTATTGTATTTCCATGTTCCCACCTATGACACACTTTGGTCCTCTTGATGCTCGAGAAAATATATCGTTGACCAAATAGAACTCGTTTACCCCGCATCAATTTGGAAACCAGTAGTGTCATCAGTCCAGGCTCAGACCCACGCCAACAACCCACTACCTAGTTACCCATGTCACTGTTGCATTAATGCCACATCCATCAAATCACAAGCACACCTCCAAGTGCATGCCACAACAATTCTCCTCATCTCTTGGCCCATCAACACCTGGACTCATAGATGACGCATTATAGAGAGCAACAGAGAAGACAAACCGAGAGCAAAAGTGAACCAACAGCTCCCAACTTAAAAGAACCAATCAGCTCTTCTCTAATAATTTGCATTCCATTGAAGACTCTTCAACTATCTCTGCCACCCCACTATTGGCAGCAGCCTTATTTTTCTAATTATGAACCTTAAAATCCCTTCCCTTCCATTTTATTGTTGTAGAAATAGTTTCATTTCCTCATCGTCGCCCCAAATAGTAATAAAGCCAACAATTTGCCAATACCAATGCTTCCATGTCAGCAGTACAGTCTAGAGCATGAATGAAAATATCAGCGTCAATATCGGTCATGGCAATACTAATCAGCATCGAGCACCACGAACATAGAAAAAATTCACGCAACAACATAAAAAATGAGCTATAAACTAAATTGCATTCTTTAATCATCCCTTTATCTCATAAATCTTAGTCAATTTTATCAACATTGGTCTTAATATCTCTTAGTCATGAAAAATACCACAAAATTTAAATACATATTTATTTTATACTTCTACTAAACATATAGATTTAGATTTCTTAAAAGATTTAAGTACATTCAAAATGTATTAATTTAAGTTTTCAAGAACAAAGCGAAGCAAGAAAAATAAAAAAATTAGTTGATATATCGCAATAGATCACAAATACAGTGACATATCGGGGTATTTTTCTAGTATAAACGATACATATCGGCTGAAACTTTCGACCATGGCCTAGAGTCTATAGTGCTTAAGAAGTAAAATAGAATACATAGAATACAACTTAAAATAATTCTATATAAATAAGGAAATAGTTAAATTTTGAACAATATATTTAATTAACTTCAATCCATATTTCAAGAAAAAGGGGAAGATCAACAATGACATGATATGTAGGATTAATGAAGATTCATCAAAATTGAGAAATGCATTCTAATATGAAGAAAACTCTAAAATTGAAAGGCAAATTTATAGAACAACTTCAGACTCATTAAACTTTATGAATCAAAATGTTCAACAATTAAAAAAAACATATAATTGTGTTACTAAGATGATAGTATTATGACGAATGAGTTGACACTCTAAAAAGTATAATAGAGAACCAATATACCCATACTCATTCATATGCACATCTATAGAAAATAGATTAGAAAATGATGATCAAGGTGGTTTAGGCACTTAAAATATAGGCCAAATAAAGTACCGAAAAAAAATGGTAATTTGGTTGAAGTTAAAGCAAGAGAAGGGCAGAAAGCACTAGAAAATTGTGGAATATGAGAAAGGATATTAAATTAGTTCTATTCAGGGAGGATGTTGAACTAAACCAAGCAAAATGACAGAGGCAAATGCATATAACATAACTCAGATAACGAGACTTACGACTTGTAATTGATGTTAAGCATATGAGACACTCAATATCCTTAAAAAAGAGAAAGAAAAGTTGGGGCTTAGAAATTGCTCCAATGCTCCCTTAATTTTTAAGTTCAATTACTTCCAACATCCTTGGTACAACTCGGTTTTCCATCTGTACAAAGTGTCTACATCCCACCAGAGCCTCTTGCTGAGTTCTAGGAACTCGAGAGACATCTACAGCATTCATTATTAAATCACACAGAACCAAAGATTGCAGCATGATATTAACAAATTCTTCATACTCGAAGGCACTACCAACATTGCTAAAATCATCCTTACATGTAGATCCTTTTATCTTCTTCAAGCTAGATACAAAGTGTTACCAATTTTATCCTCCTAACTTAGCATAGCCTTTCTGAAATCTTTTTCAACTTCAAGGATTTTCAACAATCTTTGAATTTCTATTAAACTGTCCTCAACTGGAACTGCTTTACCAAAAAGCAACAGGCGGAGACAATAAATAGCTTGCATTACAGCAGCTATTAGTGACTTCAGACAGGATAAAGCAATGGGCAGCTCATGCAATCAACTAAAGTTGGGTTGTTAATGGAGGAAGAACAATGTTTATAATGAGAGTGTTTACCCCTCCTTCAAAAGCATAAACCATGATCAAAATTGGCACAGATAAACTCAGCTTAAATCATAAGATGTTCTAGCACAGATAAACCCTACAGTATCCACCATGCATGAATTATATGAGGTCACCTGCATCTCCAACTTCAATGTCTCCCAAAACTCGCGCTCACTGACTGCCAGAGAGTTGCCACTTGTCTAACAGAAAACCTTAACAATTCAACAAACACCAGAAACTTGAACATCTTCTATCTGATTCAATTGACCCTCAGTCACTCTTACCTTGAGCATGTCATCAATCTAATCCATTCAGATTTATAGACACTTCTATTCCCTCCTCAAAATTCTCAAACTCTGCAAAGCGTTGACATTGCTTGCTACAAATACTTACATAAAACTCACCTCCATAAGCAAATGTTTTCCTGACCAATTTTACATAGATAAACCAGTTTTCAATCCTCTCAAACAATTCATACTCATATGATCCCTTTCCAAATATCCACAGCTCCAAATAAGTGCATCAAATAAGGTCCATATTCCTCTATCCCTCAACCTGCATCTTTCTTCAAACAAGACAGAAGTTTGACTAGAAAGCGGCATACTGAGAAGTTTCACCTCCAATCTATAGAAAACTAAACTGAGAATTCTCAAACAATAGATAGCCTTCGCTTCAAACATCTAGTAGATCCAAACAGCCAACTATCAGGTCCAAAGTCTCCTATATCTCAACCTGTCTTCAGTTGAACAAACTAGAGACATTAGTAACAAGCCTCATATTTAAACTTTTTGCCTCCAATTGAAGTGAACTAAACTGAGAGCCATTTCATATAGCCAAAACAAAGATCAATAGAAATAAATGGCATTAGAAAATGAAACTGAAATAAAGCACAGATAAGGGGAGCAGGACAGCGATGGAGGAACAACAGAGGGAAAAGAATTAATCAATCCTTTTCCCATATTTTTGTAACCCTCCACTGCCTTGTTCTCTTTCACTTTTATCACTTGACTTCCCCTTGAATGCATATACCTAGAGCCAAAATAAATTTTGCCAGTTAATAAAATAAACTAACTTCATATCTATTCAAAAATTTTATTTAATGTAGGTTTCTAATCTTTAACAATTGCTTACTAGACTACTAGTAAACATTGAAAGACATGGAACTCTAAAACTCAGATGATCTTTTATATATCTTCCATATATCAACAAAATTTCTTGCACTCAGCTATCCATTTCATCATCTTATTCACACCTTTATAGTATTAGCTTGCAGTCATTTTTTTCCCACAAAGGAGAATAACCAAACAACTTTCTCTTGCTCTTTATCATCAATGATATCTATCCCATTTTTATATTTTTACTTCCATATGAACCAAAGTTTCATAACTTTCATAGCCCTCTAATTTTCTTCTTACTCAATTCTACATTATGACTCGTGTCCAACTAGCAATCTATTATCTATATACTCCTCTCAGTAAGTGTCCCTGTGTTACGAGTTCCAAGCTGCCAGCCCATTCCCAACTCTCTCAACCTAGCTTCTATTAGAAGAACCAAAATATCCTAGATACATCACCACTGGCCAATGCACCCAAAGAGACGCAAGGTTCCTTGCATATTATACCATATCCAGACAATAGCTTGACACTTGCCAACCATTGCCAAATAGTACATCATTAATATGAATGCCAAGGGGCACAACTCAAAAGATCAAACCAAGCCAAACATTTTCTCACTAAGTACGGTAGGATACAAGGATTTTAACCGCCATTACACTTTTTTGCAGGCCATTTTGCCTGCTCGGTCCAAAGGTGCAAGAACACGCTTGATAATTCAGTCTTACTCCACCTCTTCTATAATTAGGCTCTAAAAACATCCGAAACACCTTACAAGTGTATTGAGTAGTTTTCGCTTTACATAGCCAAACAACCTCAAATGTGTCTCTCACAATTTATTCTATTGGTTCCACGGGATTTTGTTCTGTATAACATCAATACAAATCCTCTCTCCATCTTTGACTACATTCTCATCTCAATATCTTTATCTCCGCAACTATATTTTGAACATTCTCATACTTAACCATCCAGCACTCTGCTCCACAAAGTATATCTAGCTTTAGAGCTTGAGTGGTGTCCTCTAATAACCATGGATGAAAATATTGGTATCGGTATCAATCGCAATCATATCGGTATTAAGCATACCCAAACAACACATATTAGATATCACTATTAGTCACAACCATATCGGTATTGGGCTACCAAGGCAATATGTATCTATGTTGGATATATTGGAAGAAAATGAATTTCTAATAATCATACATTAACAGGTAAATACCGGCCAGTATTATGCAATATATCGCTAATAAGGAAACAAATTGTGATTTTTTCCCGATATCAAAAAATATCAGTATTGGAAGCCCAATACCAAGATGTATCGGTTGGTATTTTCATCCATGCTAATCACACAAGAATCAAGATACATGATGCATCCCTCCACTTCATCCACCCCACTTCAATCTTGTGAAAAATATTCATCAATTGACCTATTTTTTTACCATTGACCAAATATATTGAAATATTTCTTTAGTGGTGGCTTTCATGCCCTATCACCATCTACAGTCTATCTCATTATTGTTATTGAATCTGCATGCAATGTATGCAGGGATCAAAATATTAGTCTATTCAAGATATTTGTCAATATTTAATATATTCAAATGTCATGATATCAAGAAAAAAAAAAAACAATATGCCATTGCACAAATTGCTATTTTTGAGAAACCTTCTTTCTTTTTTAAAAAAATTATCAGGTAGCAAGGTAATATATTGCAATATATCAACGAATATTACGAATATGTATCAGGGTATCAGCCAATATTTTGCTTCTTAAAGACCTAAATCCACATTTTGTGGCCCTTTTGTTATATTTTAATTAAGCAAGAAGATGAAATTAACTAAGCTCTTTAAAAATAAATAACTTAGTTTTGTTATGATAACAGAGATAAAAAATTTGCATCCTATAACCTTACCAATACATATGACCCAATACAATCAATGTCAATATGGCAACGATTGATATTGATACCGATACATATTCCGGCATTTTAACCCATGCATGTATTGATTTTAAACCTTTGACCTCCAAAATCTCACTTGAAACTTCCAACTCACTCTCTTGTCTCATTTTCAAAACCATGGAAAAATATTATCTTGAATGTGCCTAGATCATCCAAAAGTAAGGTAAATATATAAGAGCTTAAAGTTGACCCTAGATTTAGGCCAAACATATTTGCTGAAACCTCACTCTCGCTATACACTCATTCGATACACTCACACATCACTACTCCATCATTCATGTCTTTACTAAGTTGCATAATAACATGAACTCATCTCTTCTCCAATATTCTCCAAAAGAATTCTCTTGAGACTGAAATATCAAGACTGTAACAAATCCAAATGAGATCAAGGAAGATAGCCTATCCTAAAGAATAGAAGTTTCAACCACCAAGGGAAAAAAAAACATAGGAAAAGTGGTTCAAAGAGAAATGGCTTGATTGGACGTATCAAAGTGTCATTTTATTTTACAAGTTCAACCCCTATTGTGATGTAGTTTGTAAAAGGCCATTCCTTCTACAATCACAAACTAAATTAAAGCAGAGTAAATGAAAAGAAAATCAGGAGAGCAAGCGACAAAAAAAATCCGAAAATACAATGGGAAAAGTGAGAAGAGCTTGACACAGAAGATCAAAACTCACGCATGAATGTCATTTCAATTCAGATGATCTTTGCTGGTTTATATTCATCCTAATTATAAGTTTGAGCCCTTCAGTTACAATACATCTTTGCAAGAGATTGAACTACATATTAAAGACTACAAATCTCTTTTTTCCTGATTTAGATTGTTATTTCAGTTCTTGTTAGTTCCTTGGCTGATTTGTTATGATCAGTTGCCTTTTTGTGTTGTTTCATTGGACTTCTCCACCACAGCTGCTGGATATGACAGGTGCTGCAGTTAATATGCTTCCCTGTTACTGCTTATTTCATGACACACCTTTCATTTTCAGGAATAAGAACCAAACAAATGAAATGGGAAATTTATGTCCATAGGTTCCCTTTCTTTCTGCTTTAGAGAATCATCCCCACACAAAAAATACACATTTCCATGTCTGCCATTTGTTACCTTCCCACATGGAAAAAACATCACAGAGAACCCCCAACAGAACTTCAGCAGGGATTCATCTACAATATAGATTTGGCAAGCCTTTCACCTGCTATTAACTCTTTAATTCAACATCATGATTCATTGAGAATAGAGACCAATGACGTCAATAAACGTGGAGTGCCACATAATGTTGCATGCTTACACCAATCAACAAAAAAAAAAAGAAAGAAACTAGCACATTGACATCGTTCAATCATTTCATCCCAGCACCCATATTGAAACTTGCATATCCAATTTTTCATGCCCCCATTCAATCTTACAGAATTTATTAAACCCTTCAATTGTCTAACACTAGCTTCACAGCATCTTCAAGTCTAAGGATTACAACTGCAACTACTTCATACAACTGCAGCTGTCTTCTTTTGTAATCTCATCAGGATAGCCATAGATATTATCAATGAAAAACCCACCGAGAGTTTTAAGAACTCTGTACAAGGGAAAAACAAGTGCATCATCCCAGATAGTTCACCAGTTTCTCAATAAAACCACAAGGAAGAAGGGAAAACTAGACAGCTAATATATTGCTTAACTGATTGAACAGAATCACTTCAAAAAGGTGTTAAAAGCTCCTTACACGTGGAATGCTGAATGGCTAACCCCATAAATATAAGATTGCTCCTCACCATTTCCAATTTCTTTTCTCGTTTTCTTTGCAGGAATGAGATGGGGAGGGGAGGTGGATGACCATACCAAGAAGTTGATGATAAAAAGAGAATGGTAGAGGCACCACAAAAACTCACCACCAAATGATGATGATGAACTTCCAAAAGCAGGAACTGATGAAGCTCCAAAAGCAGGTGTTGTATTTCCAAAACCTGGAGATGATGAAGCGCCAAATACAGGAGTTGACGACAAGGGTGAAGAAGATTGTGCTGCGCCAAAAACACCAGTTGAAGTGCTACCAAACATGGAACTTCCTATCTGTGAACCAAAGGGAGTTGTGCTACCAAAAGGTTTTGGAGCAAAAGGGTTACTGCTTGCACTATTGCTTTGCCCAAAAACCGATGGAGATCCAAATGGGCTGCCAGAAGATTGCCCGAAAGCTGCCAAAAATACCAATGGTTACTGCTCTTTCCAAGGAATTATGAAATTCAGCCACAAGAGGCTGGCATAGAAGCAAGTAATAAATAAGAGAAACTAACTTACACTTTCAGACTAGCAGAACAAAAGTGTTTGCCAAATCATAGAGCCATTAGGCATTACCAAAAAAGGGGGGAAAAACTCTCACACCGACAAGGGGAGAAATGGATAATTACGTCATATGTTATTTTCCGATCTCCATTTCATAATAATGAAAGAGAGCCTTTTTCAAAGATTCTATAGAAATTTTGATTTGGAGCCGACATATTTACCTGGTAGAAAATGCTAACAATATGAAGAAATGCCTGCGCTTAATTCCTCTAACCGTGGGAAAAAAGATAAAACTTTTTAGTATCAAACTAACAGAAAGGGAAATGGACAGTTATGTTATATATGATATTTGGCTCTTCATTTCATAATTCACCTTGGGAATTAACAAAACAAAGCATCAAAGATCTTATATATATAATAATACATCCTATACCATAGTTCATTGATGATATAGCATAGTGCATGCAACCAAACAGCTTCATAAAATGTGTCCCCCCCTCACCCTCCCAAAACCCAATTCTGGAACATTGTATTAAAAATGGCAATTCCTCAGTTTTGAGTATTCAGGTTTTAACTATCACCCATCACTCACACCCATCTATTTATCAATCATGTTACAAAATGCCAACCCATAACCCTTTAGGCAGCCTAGTACATTGTAATCCAAATGCATCGCAACACATTCCAATACTAATAGTTTCAAAATGAAAATATACTCCAGATAAATTGTTTTGTTAAACCATCAATGCAAAAATTTTATATCATATAATCATAAAAATATGCTTCCATTGTCTTGATTGTGCAGAAATCTATTCCCCCCCCCCCAAAAAAATATATATATATATAATAAAAAAAATAGCTCAACAAGAAAAAACAGCAAATTAATCGGGTTATTCAGATGCAAGTGATAAGCACATGCCCACCCAAATAAGAATTGGATTTGTCTTTTCAACTGCAAACCTGTTCAACTATGAAAGTTCCCATTCCAATCCATTTATATTTGCATGTTGACACAGGTTATTGGAAGCTGACAGACAATTCATCTCTAATCAGGTCAATAGAGCCCCTGCAGCTGAGTCCCTTATTAAAAAAAATTAGAGACAGCATATTTAATATAGGAAGGTGAATGTACACTGGCAGAACAGACCTTTTTCAGAACAAAAGGTGAACCTAAATTGAAAAGGTGATGGTATGACTGTCACTTAAACAACTAAAAGAAGTAAGCTTTAGAAAGGAAATGAAAGCCCTGAAAATCCTTCCTCAAGACAAAAGGCAAAAAACAATTAAGAAAACTTTCTCCAATGTAGTGGAATTTTCTATTTATTAATCTTTTTTCCCTAGGATAAATCCATATGAATTTACTCTAAGTATCTGTTACATTTTCAATTACATCAATGACTTGATTTTGAACCATATAAACAATCAAACATTTGCATAGCCTGCAAAACTGTCAGAATACACTTTTAATCATAAGTCAAAAGAAATGTTTCAAGTTCTGTAATTTCATGGATAAGAAAAAGGAATGAGTCTTGTTGATGCTCAGATTAGGTGATGAATTGTGGCAGTAAATTCATCATGAAAAGAACTTTTGCAATTGTTCCGGAAGAAAAGAAACAAATAGTAGATGAATAATTCGTGCAGAGCTTATGAAAATCTCAATTAGTGATTTTCAACTCCTGATTGAATTCATTTTCTTATAATCAACTTTGAATCACTGTTAAAATGAATTGTTTCTGAAACTTTTTAGTTAGCAACACTGAACGGAATTGAAGATGTATACAGTCCTTTCAATATGAATCAGAATTGCAAAAATTTCATGTACTGAAATCATTGCTGATAGCAATAAGCTCTCTCACACTCCCCCCCAACCCTCAAACGCAAGAAATAAAGGGTAATCAGCGCCTTATAAATCATATTCAGTTGTGCTAACAAAACATTGTGTAAAGTATTGAATTACACTCTATGCGTTTGATTTTACTCTACTAATAGTTTCACCACAAATTTTGGATTGACATGAATGTTGTTCCTTCCTACAAGCACATAAAACCAAGTTTTAAATAACAGAGTGCTAAGAAAACAGATTACATGTAGAGAAAAAGAGAATTAGGGCTGAAAAATGCGCTAGAAATTAATGGTAACAACAAGTTGTAGTAGAAATAAGAGTGAACAAAAAAATTCAAATCATCCAATCCAAGTCAAACAAAACTGCAACGACAGTTTGACATATACTTCGGTTTAATTGCGATTTAAAAACATAAATATAATCAAACCAAATCGAGCCACACACACATATATAACAAATATATGTAGTATTTTAATAAAAAGATGTCCTGGTCATACCTATTTTTACTGTATTATTGAAACAATTTTCAATACAAGCAGTTAAATTTTTTGTGCATTCAAGAGTTTATTATCATATAAATTATTAGATCTTATTTGATGTCAACATCAGCCACATTTTAAGCAGAATCCTAAGGATATTAAAGACGCTTTGGATAATGTCGAAAAGTTTAAAGAAATTACATCAAATAATATTTTGTTTCTAAATATTACATTTTATTATTTTAATATTATTTTTCTGATTCAATAGTATCTCACTTTTTTTTATGGACAAAATTTAAATTTAACATTAGAGTATTTCTTAATAAATGAGTAATTTTTCACTTAGAATATTGCTTTTCATTTCTTTATTATAATTTTTTACTACATTTTTATGTTATTCTTGATGTGTCGGCCGTACCTATCAATTACAATATCTTTGAGACATTTTTATTATTATGTTAGTATTACTGCTTGTTTACTTTGATTTTTCATATATGATATATGAAATTAAATATATAATTTTGAGACTAATGAGCTTAGCATTACAAATCACATAAAATTTTCAAACTAAATCAATCTGCATATTGACAATTTGGAGGTTTGTCTCAACTAACAATTTGGTCTAGTCAAAATCCACACTACAATATGTAGCTTACTTGAGGATTATGCTCCAATTTGCACCAAGTCAATCGCTGCTCACCCCTAGACATGAACTTGGACACACCACTGCTGTTGAACAGTACGTTTTCAAAAAAGAGCTGCTAAATAGGCAAGTGCCCATAAAGGAAATATGTGCTCAAAGAGAATTAGTGGTGTTTAGTATATGTTGAAAGCCCAAAACTGAAAATCTTAATAAAATCGTCCAAGTGTTTTGTTTCACTTTTAAATTATCCCATTTTCTCATTAAAAATATCATATTGACATAATTGTTGAGCTGCAATAAGATATCAAACTATACTTACAATCAAAGGGGTATGTGATAATTTCTCTCAATAGATTTAAAAAAGCAATAAATTTTTGCTAGTGCATGGTAAAAAAAGGTTAAGTGCTGAAAATGATAATAGTTTTTGAAATATGCAGCAATAGATGCCTGTTATCTTCATACTAAAATTTGGGTGTTCCAAAACAGGCCAGTTTGGAAGAAATTGTGAGATTATTTCAAGACCACAAAAAACAAACGGGGGAGAATCTTCAAAAATCGTCTTTTTTTTCCAAAACAAAGAAATAATCATGTGAGAAGAGGAATGTCTAGAACAATAACAGTCAAATTCAAAAAGCCAAGAAAACAACAGTTAATGCAAGTGAAAACAACAGGAAGGAGTAGGAGATCAAGACCGGAGTGCATTTGAAAAACAATTCCAAAGGAATTTGTTGCCAAAAAGCATTATGTTCAAGTATCCAGAGCAAAAATCAAAAATAAAAATAAAAATAAACTTGCAAATATGTTGAGAAAATAATGATGGCCACACCTTATAACAAATGGTTCAAGAAAAGGTTTCAGATTTCAGACTCCGAAGGAGGTAAATACTCACGTTAAGATATAATTTTATAATACAAGTTAATTATAAGTAACATATAGTGAAATGGAACTCATGGGATCAAGAATGTCAGTTAAGAAATTATATCAAATAGCATTTCATTTATGATTTAAGTGATGCAGAATGAGACAATATTGAAGATGAGGCAACTATTTATCCCATTGTATTCTGGTTGTCTTGGAAACTGATGAAATTTTCTTTTTTTTCAATATTTTTTAAGTAGTTTATTATCTTTAGGTACAATGTTATCTTCTAATTTTTATAGTTTTCAATCAAGTTACAGTTCATTATTCAGATCAGTGTATCTCAAATTTCAGAAGGCTTTCATTACTGAATTGATGATTATATCATGTGAAATAATCTCCAATTTGTCTGTTCCTCCCACCCTTCTGCCCAATTCTTTTCTCTCCTCCTCTTCCCTTTCGTGCCTATATCACAAAGAACATACGGAAAACACCGCTATGCAATCAGATTAGTGAACAAAATCCAAAACATTAAATTATATAAGCAGAAGATTTTCCAAGGCTCTCTCATTGTCGTGTCTAGAGGAGATTCATAGGCCAATAGTTTTACCCTTAGATAT
>JAOVVI020012134.1:0-12354 GCA_028571085.2 Nepenthes alata | reverse complement strand
TCGTCAATGAAGGACACAAAGTATTGTGCTCCTCCAAAAGACTTCTCCGGAAGGGGACCACACACATCTGTGTGGACCAACTCTAGAATCTCGGACCTTCTAGAAGATGAGTCTCCTGAAAAGGAGACTCTCCATTGCTTCCCCGCCATGCAGTGAGGGCAAGTCCTCTGCCTGTCTCCGTTCATCTCTGGAATGAGACCTTTCTTGGCCAGATGACTCATGCCACGCTGACTCATGTGTCCGAGTCTCTTGTGCCATAGACCCGAGGACTCCAAACTTCTTGTAGCATTCACCTCTGTCACCTCGGCCTGGTATTTCACTGTGTAAAGGCCGGAGGCCTTTACTCCTCGGGCAATGACCATGGAGTCCTTTGTCAATTTGTAACTGTCGTTACAAAGAACGCTGCAGTAACCTTCATTATCCAGCCTTCATACTGAGATGATATTCATTCGAATATCGGGAACGTGTCGGACGTCCCTCAAAACCAGTCGGGCTCCGGTGTTCGTCAGCAAGGAGACGTCCCCTCGTTCAATAATCTCGGACGTCTCCATATTACCCATCTTCAACACTCCTGGGGCGAACAGAGTGTAGGTGGAGAACAACACTCTATTGGACGTGACGTGGATGGAGGCGCTAGAGTCCACCACCCTGTCAGAAGCCTGCTCTGCCACATTTACAGAATCTTCAGATTCGCAGGTTAAAAGGAGATCACATCCTGTAACAACAGAGACCGAGGACTCTTCCTCGCCTTGTCTCTTCTCGCCCCGCTGCTTGTCAGCGTTTTCACGCTTCCACTTATAACAAAACTTCTTGATGTGGCCTTTCTTGCCACAATGGTGGCACTCAATGTCTTGATACTGAGAACGTGACTTACTCCGCCCTTTGTCTTCAGACTTTGGGCCTCGTCCTCGGCTCCTTCCCCTCGATTCGGTAATAAGGACTTCAGAGTGCTGAGAGGTGGACGTGCCTTGAGAACGCCGTCACACTTCCTCGTTCAGCATAGCCCCTTTGGCCATCTCTAAAGTCACCACACCGTTAGGAGCTGTATTGGCAATGGTGATCCTCATAACCTCTCATGAGTCTGGGAGTGTTGCTAGCAACCAAAGTCCGAGGACCTCACCCTCGAACTTGATCCCCTCTCAGTCAGCCTGTCCACACAATCCTGAAACTCATTCAGGTGGTCGGCGACAGATGAGCCATCCTTGTACCGAACTTGCATCAGCCACATGAAGTGATAAATTTTGTTATTTTCAGATTTGGAGGCAAAGAGCTTTTCCAGCTTCTCCCAGAGTGTATTGGCATTCGTCTCTTTGCGCACGTGATTGTACACGTTGTCATCCATGAACTGCCGAATGAAGCCGCACACTTGCTTGTGCTCCAACGTCCACTGTTCGACCGTTTTTGCCGCCGATTTTTCTGTGTCAAAAATGGGATTGTGCATGGACTTTACGAAAAGTAAGTCCGACATCTTGCTCTACCAGGTGTCAAAGTTCGAACCGTTCAAACAAATCATATTGCTTCCGACCTCCATCACAGCTAGCAACAAGATCACCATTCAAAGAACTTGGGTCTCTGATACCACTTGTTGGCAGAAAGCACGGAAGGCACAGTGACCGAGCGGACAAAGGTCTCGGACAGCGACACAGAGCAGAGCTCCCGGACGGACACGAAAAGTAAGGATAGAAAATGGGAGAGAACACATAAACTTTTAACGTGGAAAACCCTTCTTTCAATAAGGAAAAAACCACGAAAGAATACACTATAAAAGAATTGTTTACAATTGTTAGCTACACAAGCTCAAACGAAAGAAAACAATCTTAAGTATATATTTCTCTCTCAAAGTATTTCTCACTCTATCGTTACAACAAAGCTTGCCCACAGCTCTCTCAAGGCTCTCTCCGACACTATGTCTCAACACCGTTCTTCACCAAGCAAGGGCTCAAGCCTTTATATACACAAAGGGCCTAGAGGACACCTGGCCACCCTACTGGCGCTAGGGTGGCAGGACCATACCGCCTAGGCCTGCCATGGCAGGCGCACGCCTGGCAGAAATGGCAGGTCTGACACATGAAAAGTTGTAGCCGTCTCAACTTCCAATTAGGGTAGGTGACCAACCCACCTGCAAAACACGGCTGCAACAGGCCTACGAAGATAGAGTCAACGCCTACGCTTTCAGGGTCCTCGTCCATGTCTTTAGCAACTGCTCGGACATGACGCCTCTAAGGAGTCCTCGACCGCTTTAACAGGCTTCTCGGATCAATTATTAAAGTCATCGTCCATTTCTCCAATGGAGTCTACAGACATAAGTGCCACTCGGGAGTGACCCCAACATTAATCTTCTAACTTCTGAGGTAGAAAGAAAATCTTCTACTTTTACACAACTCCTAATACTAGTAGAAAAGTGGCTAAGCAGCAAGCACAGCTGGATCTCCTCGTCTTTTAATAGATCATTGTTTTTCCGTATATTCTTTCATCCCCTTCATTTTACTGCAATGTTTTCTCTTATTTCCTTAAACTCTATATACGTTGAGACTTGCTTTTATTTTGAAATTGTTTTTTTCTCATATACTAAGGGCTTTGGTTTAGTGGCATTGCTAAATTGCATTCATCCTTGCTATTGCTTGAGAGGAAAGGGTCAATGAGTCTATTAAGATTATAACCGCATTTGGGAAGGATTGATAAATGATACCACCAAATAAAACTTTCTTTCTACGCAACAATAGCTTGGATAGAAACTTTGATTAGCCAGATAGCCTAATTAAGACAATTATTTCTTAGAAGTAATTGCATTCAATTACAGAGTTTGTTTAATATAAATAAAGACATTGAACCAAAAGCAAACATGCTGCTGACTGGCTAGATCGACGGCCTCTACGTTTGTGTCGTCAGCTACCGAAGCCCAACTCTAGAATTCTCAAGTGATATGGCATGGCCTCATTCTTGGCTTTTTGCCATTGATAGAGCTACTCTGTCTTAACTACAACAATGTTATCCGATGGAAACATATGCCATGGTTGGGTTTTTGGTGTAGAGAAATGGAGTAGCCATAGGTCCAATCATCCTCTCTAGCATTTATTATGGTTTATGCGCCATGCCCAAGAGAAATGCGTCCATCTAGTGCAATGTAGAGATAATGTGAGCTACAAATGAATTGAGGCCACGTTCTACTTGGGGTGGATGTGTTGGCGCAAAATGGAAGACACGGTGACCGGGCGGACGGATCACTTGGACGGCAACAGAGCAGAGCTCTCGGTCGGATGGCCAAAAGTAGAGATAGAAAAAACTGAGAGAAACATAACGAGATTTTAACGTGGAAAGACCCTTCTCAACTGAGGGAAAAACCACCAAAGAATACACTATAAAAATAGATTGTTTACAAGAATGTTAGTTACACAAAGCCCAAACAAAAAAAAAATCTCAAGTGTATATCACTCAATCTCTCTCTAAAAAAATTTCTCTCTCTATCTTTATAACAAGACTTGCCCACAGCTCTCTCAAAGCTCACTCCAAGATTTCTTACCGTCGCACCCTTTTTTCAAGTAAGGGCACAAGCCTTTATATACACAAAAGGCTTAGTGGTCGGCCAGCCACCCTACTAGCAGTAGGGTGGCAGGACCACACCCCCTAGGCCTGCCATAGCAGATGCACGCCCGACGTGCCAGAATGGCAGGCCTGACACCCTAGAAAGTTGTAACCGCCTCAACCTCCAATCAAAGTGGGTCAACTGCCCACCTGCAAAACGCGGCTACAACAGGCCTACGGGGAGAGGGAGAGTCAACGTCTAGACTTCCAGCATCCTCGTCCATGTCCTCAGCTACTTCTCGGACATAACGCCTCCAACGAGTCATCGTCCGTCTTGACAGGCTTCTCGGACCATTCAAAAGTCCGCGGACCACAAAGGGAGTGACCCCAACAAACTTCCCCTCACGACCGAGTGGGAGCAAAGTTAGTGAGACTGGCAATGTCACAGCAAGCTTTCAGCTTTTCCTTTGGCAAAACTTTGGTCAACATGTCCGAGCCATTGTCATCCGTCCGGACCTCTCTAATTGATAGCTGCCCATCATCAAAAACATCTCTCACCCAATGATATCGCACGTCAATGTGCTTTGACCTGAAATGGAATGAGGAGTTTTTACAAAAGTGAATGGCACTTTGGCTATCATAGATGACCTCGTACGTCTCTTGGTTTAGACCCAATTCTTGGATGAACCTCTTCATCCAAAGCATCTCTTTGCAGGCCTCGGTCACGGCAATAAACTCTGCCTCCTTAGTCGAGAGAGCGACGCACTTCTACAACTTGGACTGCCAGAAAACTGCCCCTCCCGCAAATGTCACCAAGTATGCGGACGTTGATTTCTGAGAATCAACGTCCCCGGCCATATCGGCGTCCGTGTACCCAACCAGCTGAAACTTCTCTCCTCCAAACTGCAACCCATCTTGGAGGTCCCACGGAGATATCTGAAATCCACTTTATCGTGGACCAATACTCCATCCTTGGGTTTGAGAGAAATTGGCTCACAAGACCAACCGCATGAGCAATGTCAGGCCTCGTACACATGGCCGCGTACATCAAACTGTCTACGGCCAAGGAGTAAGGAATCTTACTCATATGCGCCTTCTCATTGTCCGAGGACAGGCACTGCTGCTTGCTCAGCCTAAAATGGTTGGCTAGATGGGTACTAGCAGGCTTGGAGCTTTCCATGTTGAATCGCTGAAGCACCTTTTCAACATAGCCTTCCTCGGACAACCAAAGCTTCTTGTCCCCTTGGTCGCGAAATATTTTGATCCCCATAATCTGCTTCGCCGGTCCGGTCTTTCATAGCGAAAGACTTCCCCAGTTGCTCTTTCAGCTCATTGATCCGAGCACTGTTGTGTCCGACAACCAGCATGTCGTCCACATAAAGGAGGAGGATGACAAAGTCATTTTTCGAAAATCTCTGGACAAAGACACAGTGGTCGGAAGTAGTCTTATGGTATCCTCGTCCGATTATGACAGACTCAAGCTTCCGGTACCACTGTCTCGGAGCTTGCTTCAGCCCGTACAGCTCTTCTTCAAACGACAGACCAGTCCTTCCTTCCCCTTGACTTCAAAACCATCTGGTTGCTCTATGTAGATCTCTTCCTCAAGATCTCCATGGAGAAATGTTGTCCGGACGTCCAGTTGCTCAATCTCCAGATCCAAAGCCGCTACCAGTCCGAGCACCACACGAACCGAGGACATTTTGACAACAGGTGCAAATATTTCATTAAAGTCAACACCTTTGCGTTGACTGAAGCCTTTCACCACAAGCCATGCCTTGTGTCTTGGCTTCCCAGCGTCCTCGATCGTCATCCGGAAGACCCACTTCTTCTTCAGGGCCTTCTTCCCCTTAGGCAGCTTAGCCAGCTCAAAGGTATGATTTTTATGAAGAGAGACCATTTCTTCCTTTATGACCTCAAACCATTTATCATTCTAAGTGCTACACATGGCCTCATCAAAATCTTCAGGTTCTCCAGCATCAGTGAGCAGGACGTACTCACTTGTTAGCAGGCGGACGGACGAACCTCTCTCCCTGGACGACCTTCTCACAGGGGCCGCCTCGGCCTGAGAGGCCAAATCTTCAACCTGATTCTCATGAGGCGTTGGAAATGCCTCATCATTGTTGCCGGCCACTCTTGGTCTGCCGACATCGGACTCAAGAGGCACTGGACAGACAGCTTCCGCATTAATTCTGTCCGTCCGGGAAGTATTGGGTTGAGACTTCTTCTCTTTCCTAATGTCCTCGATGGTCTCTTCCTTAACAAAACCACGTCTCGAGACCGGACAAGCTTCCTTTCCATTGGGTCATAGAACGTATACCCAAGTTCGTCCTTGTCGTAGCCCAAAAAGACGCATTGCTTCGTCTTTGGTTCCAGCTTGCTCCTCTCATCTCTCGGAACATGAACAAAGGCCTTGCAGCCAAAAAGTCCGAAGATGGTTGTAAGCTGGTTCCTTCCCGGTCCAGATCCTTTCTGGGACTTCTCCGTCCAAAGGCTTATTGGGCGGCCGGTTTATCACGTGGGCGGCCGCCTTCAAGGCCTCGGCCCAAAAAGATCCCGGAAGCCTGGCCTCGGATAACAAGCACCTGACCCTTTCCATCAGGGTGCGATTCATTCTCTCGGCCACGCCGTTCAATTGTGGCGTCTTAGGTGGAGTCCTCTGATGTTTGATGCCGTGTGCTCGGCAATAGGTATCAAAAGTTCCAATGTACTCTCCATCGTTGTCACTCTGGATGGCCTTCAACTTCCTCCCGGTCTCACGCTCAACAAGGATATGGAACTGCTCAAAGATTTATGCGACCTGATCCTTGGTCTTAAGCGGGAACACCCACAGTTTTCTCGAGCAATCGTCGATGAAGGAGACAAAATACTATGCTCCTCCAAAAGACCTTTCCGGCAGGGGACCACACACATCTGTGTGGACGAGCTCTAGGACCTCAGACTTTCTGGATGAAGCGTCTCCCTGAAAGGAGACTCTCCGTTACTTCCCCGCCATTCAGTGAGAGCAAGTCCTCGGCCTTTCTTCATCCATCATTGGGATGAGACCCTTCCTGGCCAGATGACTCTTGCCCCTCTCACTCATGTGTCCGAGCCTTTTGTGCCATAGGCTCGAGGACTCCACACATCTTGTGGCATTCACCTCTGCCACCTCGGCCTTGGCTTTCAGCGTGTAAAGGCCTGAGGGCTTTACTCCTCGGGCAACCACTATGGATCCCTTTGTCAGCTTGAAACCATCACAAAAGACGCTGCAGTAGCCTTTGTCATCAAGTCGTCCTACTGAAATGATATTCATATGAATATCCGGAACATATCGGACGTCCCTTAAAATCAGTCGGGCTCCATTGTTTGTCATCAAGGAGACGTTGCCGCGTCCAATGATCTCGGACGTCTCCATGTTGCCCATCTTCAAGACTCTGGGGGCACTAGGAGTGTAAGTAGAGAACAACTCTCTCCTGGAGGTGACATGTATGGATGCGCCAGAGTCCACCACCCAGTCAGAGGCCTGCTCGGCCACACTCACAGAGTCCTCAGACTCGCAAGCCAAAAGGAGGTCACCTTCTGTGACAACAGAGACTGTGGACTCTTCCTTGTCACGTCTCTTTTCACCCCTCTCATTTCCAGCGTTTTCACGCTTCCACTTATAACAAAATCTATTGATGTGGCCCTTCTTGCCACAATGATGGCACTCCATGTTCTGATACCGAGAACGTGACTTACTTCGCCTTTTGTCTTCAGACTTTGGGCCACGTCCTCGGCTCCTTCCCCTAGATTCGGTGACAAGGACCTCGGAGTGCTGAGAGGTGGACATACCCTGAGACCGCCATCTCACTTCCTCGTTCAGCACAGCTCCTTTTGCCATCTTCAAAGTTACCACGCCGTCAGGAGCTGTATTGGCAATGGTGATTCTCATGACCTCCCATGAGTCTGGGAGGATTGCCAGGAGCCAGAGTTCGAGCACCTCATCCTCAAATTTGATTCCCATGCCATTCAGCCGGTCCACACAGCCCTGAAATTCGTTCAGGTGGTCGCCGACAGATGAGCCGTCCTTGTACCGAATCTGCATGAGCCTCGTCAAGTGAAAGTTTTGTTATTGCCTGTCTTGGAGGCGTATTGCTTCTGCAATTTCTCCCAAAGCATCTTGGCATTCGCCTCTCCCCGAACGTGGTTGTACATGTTGTCGTCCACGAACTGCCGGATGTAACCGCACACTTGCTTGTGCTCCAACACCCATTTCTCGTCCGTTTTTGCCGCCGGCTTTTGTGTGGCAAAAACTGGATTGTGCATGGACTTCACAAAGAGCAAGTCTGACATCTTGCTCTGCTAAGTATCAAAGTTGGTTCCGTTCAAGCAAGTCATTGTGTTTCCAACGTCCATAGCAGCCAGCAACAAGGTCACCATTCAAAGAATCAAATCTCTGATACCACTTGTTGGCGCAAAACGGAAGACACGGTGACCGGACGGACGGATCACTCGGACGGCAACAGAGCAGAGCTCTCGGTCGGACGGCCAAAAGTAGAGATGGGAAAAATGAGAGAAACACAATGAGATTTTAACATGGAAAAACCCTTCTCAATTGAGGAAAAAACCACCAATGAATACACTATAAAGAATAGATTATTTACAAGAATGTTAGCTACACAAAGTCCAAACAAAAGAAAATAATCTTAAGTGTATATCATTCAATCTCTCTCTAAAGATATCTCTCTCTTTCTATCTTTACAACAAGGCTGCCCACAGCTCTCTCAAAGTTTTTGCCCAAGTGATTTCTCACGCCACACACACAAGCAACGGCACAAGCCTTTATATACACAAAGGGTCTAGTGATCGGCCATCCACCCTACTGGCATCCACCCATGGCAGGCGCACGCCCGGCGTGCTAGAATGGCATGCCTGACACCCTAGGAAGCTGTAGCCGCCTCAACCTCCAATCAGAGTGGGTCAACTGTCCACCTGTAAAATACGGCTACAGCAGACCTACGAGAGAGAGAGTCAACGCCTAGATTTCTAGAGTCATCGTCCATATTCTTAGCAACTTCTCGGACATGATGCCTCTAACGAGTCCATTTTGACAGGCTTCTCGGACCACTCAAAAAATTTACATCATTTTCCTCCTTGCGAGTCCGCGGACAAAGATACCACGAGGGAGTAACCCCAACATGGATTTCCTTGCTTCTGGCCGGCACAACAACAGCAGCCATTTAGCAGTAGCAGTGTTCCTCAATCCCTCCTCTCTCCCACACGAGAAGCCTCATTGTATTCATAGTCTCTCAATCCCTAGCGTGAATCCTCAACTTCATTCATGCATTAGCCGAAACCCCCTACACTTCACATACATGCGTGGCGGCCGAGATTTATGGAGGAAAGGGGCAGTTGTGTGCGTGTTTGGTGAGAAGGCATGGATGTAATATTAATTCATAGATTTTAATTCATAATATTTATTAAACTAATTTAGTTAACTACACGTACAAATATATAAATGCATACTACTACGACAATAAGTCATAATTATTAATCTAAACTAACCGTGAGTAGAAAAAATTTTTCAAAATATATTTTTGATAGTCCCGTAAATTCAATACGTTTGAATTCTTCATGAAACTAATTTTAGCTTATTTGCACGTAATTAGTTCATTAATTATCCTCATTAATGACTTTTTCGGATCAAAAGTCTAATAAATTTGAATTTAAATATTAGAATGCTACACTTTGTGTTGTAATAGAAGGTCGGTCGGACAGAATGACACAGTGAAGGGAAAGAGGAAGAAGAAGCACACACAAACGTTTTACGTGGAAACCCTTATGAACCAAGGAAAAAACCACGGGAGCAGAATCGACAGCAAATCCACTATGTGAAATAGGTTACAAACCTCCAAGATATAGTATCCGCTGCACACCCGAGAATGACTCTCTTTCATCGGTGGTGCACTCCTCTCTTTTTCTTTCACCATTGAATTTTACCTCCTTACACTTTACCATGCTTAGATGCTCTCTCACTCTCGCACACTTAGCCCTCCACCCACCTGCATGCCCAGCATACGTATATATGGTAGTCTGTTCGGAGGCCTTCAACTAATAGGTAGGTTGAGTGTGGTCAAATGCCTACCACTTGCTCTACAACCTGCCAACAGCTTTATCTACCAACCCTGCAACCTGCTGCTTACACAGACGGCGTACGCGCAGCAGGTCTGCAGCCTGCTATGCTGACCAGCAACTTGTTGTCAGCTATCCACGATATCCTCAATCATTGCTGCAGTCAATCCCTTGACCATCTGTGCCCATTGGCTATCACAAGAGTCTTCCGGTGTTCCTTGGTTGATTCCATACTAGTAATACCAACTGATAAATTCTTCCTTCTCATCTGGTCAACATGTTGACTGGCAACCCAAAGACGCTCCAGTATTTTCTACTCCGAAAATACTATAAAGAAATCATCTCCTGATTTCCTTTTAAGCCTTAGTCAGTCAACCTTCCGTTGACCGTCCTTTATAGCCATCCAATCAACTTTCCGTTGACCGGATCCGGTCACTCTCCCGTTAACCGTCCTCCACAACCATTTGATAACCTTCCTGTTGACCGTCTTTGCTATCCGCCCGCTATCCTGCAACACTCCTGTAGCCATTAGATTGACCGAATTCAGTTGGCCGTCCGTCAGTCAATCACCATTGATCATCTTTACCGATCAACATTCGTTGATCGGCTAATATACCGTGATAACAAACTAGTTTGTTAAACCACTCACAAGGGAGTGACTACCCCAACACTTTGAGAGCCAAAATTGACATTAGAAAACACATTGAAGAAACCTTGGGACAAGAAATTAGTAGATGGTCACATTCTGTGAAACGTCTTATGTGTAAATAGAGGAATATTTGTTGAGGAAAAAACAGATGAATTTGTTTATGAACAACCTTGGGATTTCTCAATTGTCAGCAAAGCAATTCCTATTATATTGAAGACCTGGCATTGCCAAAATCATTCTCCTTTGTTCTTGTGACCATTAAGACTTGGCATTGTCAAATGAAATTGGTTGTGCTGCTATCCCACCCAAGGCGTGCAAGGTGACATCCTCAGACGGGCTCCAAGCTAGTCCTTCCGAGAAGACCTGCCAAACTACTCAACAAAGACCTTACGACTTGCATAGGTCTATTGTCACCTCCCCTTATCTATCCCGAATTATTAACGGCATTATTTCATTATAAATTAATAATTCCAAATAACATTGGATACGAATTATAAATAAATATCACAATTGCTCCAAATAAATATGTCATATGTAAGGAGATAAGTCTAAATAAAATCAAAATAAACAACAATCACAATTGTCTGCCGCTGGACAGGCCAACATTTCGTAGTTATTAAATTAATATAGAGTTGTTCAACCAAGGTAAAAGTAAACGTTCTAAGACTATTATTTTAAGACCATTACAACATCTAATTTATCCACATTCCTAAATCTATTACCTTCTGGTAGTTCTTCCATCAATCCTACATTTCTATAGGTGCTTGAGCTCGCTAATTTGAAAGAGGTTAGTGAAATTAAAAGTAAGAGTGAGCCAAATATTTAATAAGATAAATAAATTTTGGATAATCAAATGTACATCTTATCTCAAAACATGTTTGAAGGACAATAATTAGAATTTTAGAAATTAGATCATGAATTCTCACAACAATCCTGCATAATTTTAAATTGATAACACAATTTCTTATTCAAATCAATACACTATGAAAATATACTTAACTCATGCTAATTCTTATGGATCAAGAGTCAGTAGAGTTTCATCGAATAAAAAACGAATAATCAAAATTCAGGTTATATTTATTTCATACAACTAAAGGCCTTACACTATTATTTAAGACCCGTAATTAGACCGTCAAATATATAATCTTATAGATGGGGACGAACATTACTTTCACACTGTAAATAATGTATTTGAATCTTGATTGCTACTATAATATACGATAACATATTATAATATATCACCATTAATTTCTTACAATAGTTTGATGTACAACAAAGAAAAGATTCTACACAAATACAAATAATCTTCTATATTTTCTCATTGCAAAAAAAAAAAAAGTCATTTTTTTTTACAAATTGTAAAGTTTTCTTTTAAATTTTCATTAAATACTTATCATGCACGCCCTAAACTTTTTGTAAAAATTTCAACATGCTTATTTTCAAATATGTAATGCTACATTATACTTTTCTCAATATATGGATTATCTATAGCAAAATTGTAGAAGAAAATCAGTAAAATTTTGTAGTTCTAACATTTTATTTTTATTAACAAATATGTAGGGACAATTCATAGAAATTTCAAGACATGCATAGCACAAATTGTAGGGATTTTGAATATGCTAAATATCATATACAAAAGTCAAACATGTAAGAGTATTATATCAAAATTTTAGAATATATATGAAAGAAAATTATTGAAATTAATTAAACACTACAATGTGTATAGGTTTAGACATAGATTTTATACAATATCATAGAAAAATGAAAAAAATTGTATATGAATGTGATAAATTAATATATTAAGTATGAAAATATAATATACATGAAAATATGAAATAATAAATAATCAAAGAGATAAAAAAATTCAACAACAAGAAAAAGAAATTTAGGATACACTTATCTTAATTTTAAATTTACTAAAAACCTTTTTTGATTTCTCCTCAATTGACCTTCTCCATCCTTCTCTCTCTCCTCTTTATTCTATTCTTCTCAATTTTTTATCTCTCTCAAAATCTGATAGAAAATAATAAAAATTAAGCCGACATAACATTTATAAAAGATTGGGGCACGTGCGACTGTTATGCCCACATCGGGCA
>JAOVVI020012132.1:0-12354 GCA_028571085.2 Nepenthes alata | reverse complement strand
GACCGGAGGAGAACAGTGGACGGTCAATGGAGATTGACCGGCGGACGGCCAGCTGAATCCGGTCAATAGGAGGTTGATTGTCTGAGGACTGCAGGAGCACTGCTGGATGGCGGACGGGCAGCAGAAGACTGTCAACAGGGAGGTTGACCGGATGGCATTAAAGACGGTCAACGAGAAGTTGACCGGCTGAGCAACTGGGTCTTGGAGACTGTGAAAAGTGACAACTGGCAGTGGACATATGTCTTTCCAGGATTGGTCGACAAGCTGGCAGTTGGGCTGCAGAGCTGCGCTGTCTGCAGGGCATTGACCTGCAGGAAGTTCGGAAAATGGTGAAGACATGGCACCTATTATTTGCAAGATGACCAGTTGGGCAGATGAGATTAGGTGGAGCCATGACGTCTATATATAAGCACCAGGAGCTTTCGAAGGATATGGCCAAGAGTGAGCCCAGAGTGGTGACCGGGCTGGTCTGGGAGACAACACTAGGGGCGCTGTGCGCCGACCGCTGTGTGCGGGGGTGAAACGGCGGGCTGCTATTTCACAAACACTTGTAAAATGATAGAGGAGTGCACCACCAGTGAGAGAGAGAAGAAATAAAAATATAGAGTAAAAGAGATGAGTGTTTCCTGTTTACTCCCTAGAGGTTTTTCTTTATTATTCTCGGGTGTGTAGCGGATACTCCATTTCGGGGATTTATAACCATTTCATATAGTAAATTTATTTGTGGACTATGTGTCCCGTGATTTTTCCCTCTTCGGTTTGGGAATCCACGTAAAAAATATTGTGCATCTCTTATTCTTTGTTCCTACTAAATGGTGGTTGTCGATAACAGATGGTTCAAATTTTTCGTTGCTGTCGGATTCGGGTCTTCCGACCCCGAACAACAAGAATGCTGGAGTTCTAGTACTTATGAATGAGTCTGTATGAAAAGATCTACGACAAAAGAAATTTGAAGTTCTTAAATATAATAAAATACGTTTAAATTTTCAGTTTATAAATTGACTTTTTTCATATATTTAATTTTTACTTCAGAATTTACATCTCAGAGAACTATTATCTTAAACAATCGGTTCCTCAATTTTTATTGGTAAATAAGATCTTATATAAGCTAACTGTTCTTTATTTATTATTGATTTAATTGCATGTATAATATGTCTGAGATGATTCATTTAGCATCGATAAATTTTTTTGTGCGGACTAAATCGTGAGATAAAATTTTTATTTCATCTTATTTATAACTATCCACCCCCTATGTGAAGGCATAAGTAGGTCTAAATCTCCCATTTCAATAAAAAAAAAAGTAATTTTTCTTTTCAAAAACAAAAATGGAAGTCATTTATCATACAAAAATTCAAAAAATAAAAAATAAAAAAAGCCATTTTTCCTCCAACCCAATAAGCGAAAGAGAAGATATATTTTCCCGGAAAATATTTTCCGGCTAACAAAAAGCCTTCATCGGATTCCCACATGAATCCGAGAAAGAATGTCTATTCACAGCTTCACGTTCGCAAGAGAATTGTGGGAAGACAGACCTTCAAATACATCAGAAATACAGCTGTTTACACTGGACAGAATCAACCGCCGTTGGGCAGTACGGACACTTGAAAGACTTCGTGTTGCCCTTGGAAAGCTTCATGATCGACTGCTTGCACAGCACATGCCCACACGGCATCAGCATTGCTGGGTTCTCCTCGGTAGCCTGATCGCGGCTCACCGGACACACAAACACAGTGTGGAATTGAAACTCCCTGTCCAGTTCTACAGGCACTGGTAGCTGCTTCATCGACAGCCACTCCTGCCTCTTCCCCGCCATCACGCTTGTCAGCTTCAGAAGTGTCGGCAGTCCTTGAACCCCAGCTGCAACTGTCATGCTCAATGGGCTCTCAAAAGGCTGTCCAAGAAGATTGCAGAACTCCCGGGTAAGCTCCTCGGACAACTCATCCCAGTTGTTCGGAGATAGTAGGTCGGAATACGGGGAAGAATCGAGCTTCCCAGCCCATAATAAGCACGCCATCAGCTTCTGAATTTCGGCCATGTGAGTGGATGCGAATGGTGCAAGAAATGTTCTTGCGTGCTTCAGGGCTTCATCTCTACTCCGTTTCTGCAAAATTTCAATGTATTGTTGTCTGAGAAGTTTAAGCTCGAGATCAGACCCTTTTTGCTTAAGTTGTTCACGATTTGCAGTAGCCCATTTTAGGGCAGGGTCCAGGTTCAAGGACTTTATGGCCTTGAGAATATGGTGCATCTCGATAAAAGGAGATTTCACGGCAGCAGATTCTTGAACCCCAGCCTCATTTGCAAAGCAGTCGCCGATATCAAACAGACCCTGCCTATAAAGATGACCAGCGATAATCTGATCAACTGTGTGCATATCGAAATCGACGTTTCTATAAGCTCTTGAAATGTCCTGATTGAAGGATTTCTCCAGCTGCTTTGTATACTTGCTCAGGCCTACATTCAGCTCCTTCTGCATGCCTTCTAGCTGGCCGAGATGAGCAATGTCCTTTAACGTTGCTTTGAGCTCAGCAAGCAGAGACTTATGATCAGGATGTGAGTTGTTCGCATCAGCTGTCTGTAATTCCACTAGAGCCCGTTCAATTTCCTGGCCTGTCTGTTCCATTGCTTCGTTTAATTTAGAAGAACACAACTTTTGCTTCTTTGTGACATGATCAAATGTATCTTTATTATTCCTCAGCTCCATTTACGAATTGTAATTGAAACTCCTAAGTATCTGTTATCTGGTCACCACCTTCTCTTCCTGATCAAAAAATAAAATAAGAACTGCCAGAAGCTTTACTGCGATTTTTCAAAGAATTCACTGCAGGGGAGACAGTAAACAGCCAGACCAGAAAGCTAAGCAATCACATAACAAGTTGCAAGCTTATTTAAATCAAGCACACAACATAAATAATGGTTTTGACCAATTATCATCAGCATTTTTCCACAATGATGCCCCTATCATACTAAAGTCCAAATCCATCTTTACCAAGAAAGGAAATAATAACCTGGATGGGAAAAAAAAAAAAAGCAGAAGAATGAAGAGGAAGAACACGGTCTGGTAAATTCAATTCCCCAAAAATATGCATCTGACTAGTTCATTCACTTCATTCCCTTTGCAATCAAAGATTATCTGGTGTATATTTCTGGTGCGTGCACCGGTGGCAGCACCTGCAACCAATGTAGAAGACGAGGAAAGGAGAGGAAAAAAAACAGAGCAGACGAGGGGAGAATAGATGAAGAAGAAGGGGGGGAGATCAGGTAGAGGGAAAGGAGGGAGACCGAGGAGGAAAGTGACAAAGAGAGGGGGAAAATTCGAGAGAGGCAGAGAGAAAGGACAAAGTGACTGAGACAGAGAGAGAAAGGACAAAGTCACTGAGACAGAGAGAGTCAGTAAGCGAGAATAAGGAAAACATCTTTTCTTCTCCCTTTCCCCCACTGCACAGTAACTTTAAGTAACAAGCCAACCGAGTTAATTGGCGCTAACAGAATAGCCAACCAGAATAAAGGAAAATAAAATAAGGGAAATAACAGAACGGGGGAAAAAGAATACCGGAAAAGCAAAACAACAAACACGGTAAAATCCCAATAATTAAATATAGTTCCGAAATTTGAGGATTTGCAGGTTTTTGTCTGACACATCGTCTTGTTGCCAAGTGAACTGATGACACTTCAAAAACTAGATCAAGAAGGCCCATAACGCCAAGTGAACTGATGACACTTCAAAATCTAGATCAAGAAGGCCCATAACAATTTCCCTGAAGTTCAAGGCAGTTTAGTGTATGAAACTCCTACTATGCGCGAGGTCTGACAAAGGGTTAGATTCCCTTACATTTATTATACATAGTTTTACCTTATACTATGAAATATTCAACTCAAACCCATAACTACCATATCATACAGCCACAACTTTACCATTGTACCAGGGCTCTCTTTCAACAACGAATACTTCCATGCCAACTATGTGAGTACCCAATACTACAGAAAGATTGAGTTATCTGCTTTTTCAAGATGTACAACGAGCTGAATCATTTGCTGTTCGGCCAACTATTTAGATGACTGTTGATCATCATCGGCAAAAAAAGGTTGGATGTGAAGCAAGAAGTAAAAGGGCATGGATGCAGATGATGAACTCATTTTCAAGGCATTGAAATGGAGCCTACCGGCTACGGCTGATATTGCATACATGGAAAAGCGAATCTGCCCAGACACAAGAAGAAGATGCCTCACATTTTTCTGGAGGTTATCCATTTTTATGATACCAAGAAAACTAAATCCAAGCACCAAACAATAATGTGACCCAGGAACTATAGTTGTTGGCAACAAGATAGTATCACTCTTATATTAATCAGCAGATGAACTAAAACCATGTTGTATGCCTTTTGGTCCCACATGTTTGGCTGTTTTGAAGATGAAAAAAGTCACATTAAGGAAAGCAATCGTAACAATGAGAGATCACTTCTTGTCCTTGATAAAATAATTATACAAAGAAAGTATATATGTACTGCTTTTTCAACACAGACAGAAATTTGATACATACCCAACAGAAGTAGACAACAAAATGGTTTCATGGGAAGTTTTTACAATGCAATACCACTATGAAACTTCCCCACTGAGTGGATGGGGTTTAGTTTGGTATATCAACATGAAACTAGCCCCAAACTTTTTTAAGCCCCATCATCACAGAACATGAGTTCTAATGTGGCTGATGAATGGTACCACTTTGTAGAATATGGTCAGCTTGTGATGGTGGGGTATTTGCTAATTGATTATTGTTGAGCAAGTTTGTTGACAATTAAGGGACCAGTTCTCAGATTTTCTACCAATATCTAATTATTTTCAAGATTTAATAACTCAAATCACAAGATCTACTCGGTCAAATATCCACCAGATTTTTGCATTTAGTTTTTTTATTTTTAATGTGTTTTCATGCTCTCTTTTGTAACAACTTACATGTGTATATATAAATGCCCATAGCAATAGAAATCAATTAGAATTAAGAACCCATCATATCTTTTTAAAGCTTGTTATAGGGTGCCAATGTAGGTAAAGATAAGGAACACAGAAGATGATACGTCATCACATAGACCAACCAAATTGTAAAGAGAAAGACAAGTTCCGTGTTCGCTTTCTCTATCATGATTTATGACCATAAGACTCCACGTTTCAGCACTTGTCAAATGTAGGTGTATTGCACACAAGCATCTCCAATCAACACTTCTCATTGTTAAGAAACTCTTATCAATCTCTCTTTTAAACAATTGCAGACTTATTTTTCAGAATAATAAACATTTCTTGCTATCATAAAACTTATTTTAAGCACAAGTAGACACCTTCCACACGTTTGGGCTTTATTTCAGAGCCTCTCAACAACCTCTTATGACTCAATACCGAATCACATAAAATGAGCACAAGTATACAGGCATTCCTCCCCCCTCCCACTGCCAAAGGTGCATTTTCATTTGATTTAATATTGGAACCTCAGAAAGTTTTTCTTAATATAATCCTACAACTATTTGTTAGACTTTAAAGACAGACAAAAAAGGGACAGCTTTTTCCTTATCCGAAACCAGTAAGTTTATGAATTAACAGTAGCCAGAGGACATTTCTTCCTGGGCTTTCCAGAGAATATATAAGTGCTTTTGTTTACCCTATTTATATTATAGGTTCATGCTCTGGTGTCAATTTCCAAACAAAGGGTACACATCATAGTGTTTCTCACAATCATCCGAGGGTTCTCAAAGAAAGGTGCTTGAATCAACAGTAAGCTTCTTACTTACATTGTATGGACTCCTTAAATCTAATACACCACAAAGCTACTAAGGCTCCCCATTTATTCTTCTGATCCACATCACATCATCTTTCTTCCTTTTATCCTAATTTAGGATGCCGATTCTCATATGAAATGCCCGGGAATTTGTTGGCATGCCTAATCTTGAATAGATAAAAGAACCCCTTTAAAATTAGCAGCATAATTGTATTACAACACAAAAGAGACGTTTCAATATAACAACCTTATCATCAAGTCAGACAATTGTTGAGGCCACAAAATGTTAAATAAACAATTCCCCTAGTACTGTACTCCCTCTCTACAGCCCCGAAAACAGACAGAGAATAAGAGGCAAAAGAAAACTGTACAGAGGTTAAGAAGCCAGCGGTAGATTTTTTTCAAAGAAGCATAATCGATCTAAAAATTGAAATATAATCTTCCAAAGTTAGCAACGATTAATCTTTAAAATGTCAAATGATTCATGGGATATCTAAGCATCAAATATGCCTTTCTTTGCCCTGACAAAGTTAAGGCTACACGATAACAACAAAAGGAACACAAATTGAACCAAAATTCGTTCCCTAAGCTCGGAATCGACGGTGCATGAAGCAGATGCCCATAGAGGCAGACGTCCTTCGTCCTTGATTTATTTCCCTAATCTCCCCTACAACCTTCATCATGAAAATTACTTACCTCAAGAGTTTGACAACCAAAAAATAAGAGCCTAGGCACTTCAATTTCAATCATTTCCAGCCGCTAAGCGAATCCGAAATTGAGGACAGCTACTTACCCCCCCCCACCACACACAAACACACACGCACACACAAAATTGAGAACAGAGAAATAGAAAAAGCAAAAAGAGACAGCGAGAGAGTAAGAAGGGAAGAGAGGAAGACACCTGGTTGGCGAAGCTTTTCCTTGTTCTGATCAATCACAGAGCGTCAGCCTCTCATCTCTTTCTCAGTCGCTTGCCCGACCTGCAACTCAACGGAAAGGAGCCCTAATCCTGCAAGTCATCTGATTCGACCCTTTTTCTTTAATGTTTACCACCGTTATAATCACTTTATTTAAAAAAATGTTTCGTTGCTTTTTGTATATTATTATTAGTAATATTATTATTATTTATAAATACTATAATCAGTAAAGAAACATTAAATTAGAACATACATCAATTACACGTCCCCGAATATTAATACTATTAGATGCCAGTTTGTCTATCTGTTTGATTACTGCCTCATTTGCCTTTTTTATTTTAAATTAATGGAAGCTTTATTAATTTTCTGGCTTAATTAGAAAGCCTAATTATTCTTTAAGCTTGAGTTATTTATTTATTTTTTTTGGGTAAGTAACATTATTTATTTGTTGCACCTCAATATCCTTCGGTCAATATAATTTATCTTCAAATAATAAAATCGTAAAACTCAAGACTGAATATTAAAATCAGTGTAATTAAAATATGTTTAAAAATAAGTAAAAAGACAATTATAAGGGTCCATCATATTATCTGCTATTTTGACAAAATCTGTCTTGTTAGGAATCATTCTTTCAAACATATGATTTAAATCATGTTAATTTGTATATGTAATATAAAAACTCAAATATTAAAAGATTATTTTACTTGATAGCATATTTTTTTTTTTATAAGATTAAGTAGTTAAACGAATACATGGAAACAATGAAACAAAATTGATTAAGGTTAAAAAATCACATACTATTTCATAGACTGTTATCAGCTAATAATCATATTTTAAATTATTTTTATAATCTAATCAACATGGTATCAATAAAATTTATGAAAAAGTTGGGAAACAAAAGAAATTATTAATTGTTATTAGGGTGACTGATTTTATATTATATATTTAGTTTTTTTTTTCTAAGATATATTAAACATGGATATTTTCTCCTTTTTTTAAGAAAATTATTGTACAACACAAGGAAAATCTATCCATTTCATCCATTCGTTAATTTAGGGCTTATATAAATGTAAAGAAAAAATTGGAAAAAAAAAATCTAATTTTTCATTTTTTTTAAAATTACACCTCATTTTTATTTGTTTAATATGATGAAATTAAAGAAAGGGAGAAAATGCCATAGAACACTTTAAACATTTTTATTTTTATTTTTAGATTTTATTTTTGTATTAGTTTTTGTTGCGTCCCGGGTCCGCGGTGACTGTACGGATTATGGAGCCTTCGGATTCCTTGGCACGTGACAGTGTCGATCGAAGGGTCCGGTCTCCGTCTCTATGAAGCTGGACCTGCACAACACAAACAATAACAGGAGGTCAGGGATCCGGCAGGATTTCTCCCACCGAGGCCACTCCGACGCTCAAGTCAGCAAATTCCCGCAATGAACGGAAATGGCGCACGCTGTGAGCGGTACGCGGTTGGATGCTGTAAAAGCGTAAGAGATGCTCGTGTATGATATTGAGAATGCAGTGAGCAGGTGGTGGGAGGCCTGGCTCCCGTGGTGCACCGCTGCGGGTGGCTAATGTTCCCGTTATCTGAGAAGATGTTGGGTCAGGGAATCGAGCTTGCTCTTACGGGTGGAAGTGAGGCGATTCTCAGTTCCAGCTCGTTCCTTGCTTTGTGAGCTTGTCAGAGGGTGCAGTTGAGGATCTTGAGTAAAGAATTCGGTGCCCAGTTTGAGAGTCAGCCGAAAAGATCCTGAACCTGCGGGATGTGAGAGTTCTTATAGGCTCCCTCCCCTTAGACCCTGGGCGTCAAGGTGTCCACTGTGTGGGTTCCTTTGCCACTGATCGCTATCGTGGACCGCAGGTCACGCCGGTTGTCCTTTTGTCGTAACTGGCACGCTACTGGCATTGCCAGCCACGCCTGATTTTCCCGGGAACGGGGATTGGCTGGCCGCCTGCAGGCGGTTGCGTGAGCCGTTGGCGCCGCGCCAACTGCGCTCCTCTTCGCAGGCCATGCGCCTTCCTGTCAGTCGGCGCATTAAATGCATCGCAGAGTCTCGTTGCTCTCTGTCAGCGTGGCTCTTCCAGGCGCTTTGGTTGCTGGGTAGGGCATTCCGTTTTGCATGGGCCTGACTGCCAACCTTTGCGGCCGCGAGGTTCTTCATGGGCCAAACATGGGACCCAACAATATGTATTATATATTTTTTACTATTATTTTTCATCTTAAATTAATAGTATTAAAATATTTTTTTTTTATTGTGAATATTAAAATTTTTTATTTTAAATTTTATTTTATACTTTGTCACTTTTTTAAAAAAATTATAATATCATTTTTTACAAAAACTTTTAGTTATATTTTCGTAATTACGTATTTTTTTTAAATTACAAAATAATCAGTAAAAAGATAAAAAATTAAAAAAAAACTCAAAAATTTAAATTTTAAAAATAATAATAAATAAATAATTAAAAATATCATATATGAATAAAAAAAAGTAAAAAATAAAATTTAAAAATAAATAAATAAAATACATACTTTAAAAAGTAGTATATTATGAAGAATTAAAAAATAACTATAAAAATTAGCAATTAAATAAGAAAAAAAAACTATAAAATTAAGAATAAAAACTCATTATAAAAATTAATAAAATTAATATATAATATTTACATTTTTATAAAAAATTTTAAAAATAACAACGAAAATATAAAATAAAAGAAACAAAAAATAAAAGCAAATTTTAAAAAGTAAATAATAAAAAAATGAGAAAATTTCAAATTTTAAGTATTAAAATAAGAAAAAATAAACCACATAAATTAAAAATAAAAAATATAATATATGAAATTTATAACTTTAATATAAAAGTTAAAAACTATAAAACTAGATGTTAAAAATTAACAATTAAAAAATAAAAAAATTAAAAAGTGATGATTTTAAAAAACATAAATATTGAATGAAATTAAAAAAAACATATAAAAAAAGTAAAAAATTTAATTTAATTATATTTTTATATTTTTTATTTTTTACAGATATATTCTAACTTTTAAAATTTTTATTTTTAATCATTTTTATATTTTTATATATTATTTTATATTTTATATTAATTAATGTTTATTTTATATTTTTTGCCATTCATTTTTATCTTAAATTAACAGTGTAAAAAAACTCGCTCGTTGTAATGATTTTTAAATTTTTTTATTTTTTTTATTTTTTAGTTCTTCTATTTTTTAAAAAAATTAGAATATTATTTTTAAAATACTTTTGGATAACTTTTCTTAATTACTCATTTTATATTTTCTAAATGATAAAATAATTAATAAAAAGATAAAAAAACTTGAAAAAAACTTAAAATATTAAATATAAAAAGAATATAAAAAAATTATGATGAATAAAAAAGGAAATAAGAAAAAAATTTAAAAAGATAAAGAACATATATGAATAAAAATAAAACTTAAAAATAAAGGGAGAAAATTTATTCTTTAAAAAGAAGTATAATATAAAGATTGAAAGAAATAACCATAAAAAATAGTAATTAAATAGTAAAAATTAAATTTTTCTTTAAAAATTTAAAAATAGTAATAATAATATTAATTAAGAGAAATAAAAAGAAAAAAATATAAAAGTATATGTTAGAAAAATAAATAACAAAAAATATTGGGCAAATTAAAAATTTAAATAATAAAAAAATAAAAATAAACTGTATAAATAAAAAATATGATATATAAAAATTGTAACGTAGAGGAAAAGAGCTAAAAGCTTTAAAAATATAATTTAAAAATTAGCAATTTTAAAATAATTAAGAAGTGATGATTTAAAAAAATATAAAAATATAAATATTGAATAACATAAAAAATAATATATAATATAAAAGTAGACAAAATTAAATTGGATTATATTTTTTATATTTTTTATTTTTTACATATATATTCTAACTTCTAAAATTTTTATTTTTAATAATTTTTATATTTTTATATATTATTTTATATTTCATATTAAATAATATTTATATTATAATTTTTATCAATATTTTTTTATTTTAAACTAATAGTATAAAAATATTCCTTTATTATTGTGATTTTTTAAATTTATTATTTTATATTTTTTTGGTTTGTCTATTTTTTAAAAAAATTAGAATATTATTTTTTAAAAATACTTTAGTTATATTTTCTTATGTATTTATTTTTTATTTTTAAAATAATAAAATAATTAGTAAAAATGTAAAAAATATAAAAAAATTGAAATATTAAATTTAAAAATAATATCAAAATATTAATATTGATTAAAAATATAAAAAAATAAAGAAAATAAAAATATCATATATTAATAAAAATAAAATTTGGAAACAAATAATAATAAATAAATATTTTAAATAGCAGTTTATGTGTCTGCTGAGCCTATCGTCCCTAACTATTGTCTGTTCCCCTCGTTCATCTCTCTTCTACTTTTTTCGCCGGCACCTCATGGCGCCGGTCCACCTAGTCCCTTATCCCGTTTCATCCCTGTTTTCTGAAAATGATTTTCCTATCTTCGCAAATTCCATGTTGAAACCCCATGGTAGGGTCTTGGCCTCATCGAAACCTAAGGATTTCCCAGATCTGGTGAATTCGATCTCTCCTCCATCTTCGACGCCCCCGGAACCATTGATTGTGTCACCAACCGAGGTACCTTAACCCTCACGCCCTTCCCCCACCTCGCCCTCTACCCTCGCATCCCCCCTGTTTCCCACGTTCCATTCTGCCCTTGTAATGTCCATTTTGGCAGACGGTGAAGCTGCCTCTTTAAAACCGTATTCTGAATCTCCTTTGGGAGTTTTGGCTTGCTCGGAATCAGGAACGGGAACGATGAGGTTATGCTCCCCTCCAGCTCTGGGAGCCAATTGTTCTGCGATGATCGAACCTTGGTCAGATGCTACTGACCTGCATTGTGTTTTGGAACAGAAGGTTCTGGATGACTCAAAGCACTCTATTTTGGCTCTAAACTGCCCCAAATCAGAAGCCCTGGCAGTTCCAGATCGGTGTGGATCTATGAGTCCTACTGATTTAGCTAGTCTGGTAATAGGCAGTTCGCCTATCTCCCCAGCTTCAGCTGCTCCCATTGTCAATCCCCCCGGTATCTCTTGGTCAGAGGTGGTACAACAAAATATCAGTGGAGTTAAGTCCCCTCTAAAATTCTTTCCTCCTAATTTTAGTTTAGGTAATCATAAGGCTCTAGCCCCTCCCCCAGAAGTCATAGAACAGGGTGAGTCAATGTGACCTGAAACCTTAGTTGGTTATTTCCCTAGTAAACCCAACCATTTTCATGCCGTTAACTACATTACCCGGAAAATCTATGCTCATTTTGAGCTCTAGCATGTGGCTAGTAATGATAAGGGATTCTTATTCTTTCGATTTTCCTCTTGCAACATGTTGGAGAAATGTCTTGCTAAGGGACCATGGTCATTTGCCGGCCAACCCTTGTTTCTAAAAATTTGGAAGCCTGGAATGGCTCTCTCGAAAGAGGAGCATCAATGTTTTCCCATATGGATCACTATGACTGGAGTTCCAGTGGAATACTGGACCCCTTTGGGGCTCAGTTGGATTACAAGTGTCATTGGTAAGCCATTACAATTAAACCCTATCACTGAGAGGATGGATTATGCACGGGTCTGTGTGGAGATTGCAGGAGATGCCTCATTGCCTG
>JAOVVI020012131.1:0-12354 GCA_028571085.2 Nepenthes alata | reverse complement strand
CTGAATGGTTACCATGTAAGCACTCAATTTTGCTTCGTCATTGAGGTTGGAAATGATTCAGGCTTCGACATTGAACCTATTGGAGAAACACTTCAGACATTTATTGGGAGCCTGTTTGATCTTGAAAAGGTGCATGGGTTGTCTTTCATCCCTCCAACTAAATGCGAAATAGGATAGAATCTGAATAGTTAATTCCTAAAAACTTTTAATTGAATTTAGTCCAAACTTATAAACATAATTATGGCATCTCACTTTAAAGTTAAGGGAAAAACACTAACATGGGGCTGCATTCCCTATGTTTTTGAACCAGAGCAACATAAAGAAGTAGTCAGCATGATCAATTGGATTGGCACTTCCATTGTATGACTCTAAGGTTTGCATTTTGAACTTTTAAGGCATATTGGGTCGGTAAAAATAGAAATTCTATTCCGACCTTATTACTAGTAGAATATTAAATCTTACGTTTGGTTACTTTATTATACGGAATAATTATTTCCGGTGGAACAAATATTCCTCCAAATCATGGAATAAAAAATACAAAGATTTCTTTAATATTATTTATTCATTGTATCTAAGGAATAACTATTCTTGTAAATATTACCATTTTGACCATAATATTTTTAATGTTCGTCTAAATTATTCATATATTCATGATATTATTTAAATAATTTATAATTTTGGCTAGTTAAATTATCCCAAACGCAATTGTGAATTTTCTTTTGTATAGCATCGTGACACTTGACAGAAAATGGTTTCTAAAAAAATTGTGAAATAATGATAGAATATCTTTTTCTTTAAATAAAGGTAAAAAAAAGTCACTAATACAAGTTCTTACCATATTCATCTTATTATTACTGCATACTAAATACTCAAAAATTAATTCTCAACTCATTCATAATTATTCTAAATGAGTAACCAAATATGTGAATAATAATTCTCAACTCTATTTCTATATTATTTTATTCTTTGAGAATAATTATTCTCTTTCTACCTTATTTCATTTTAATAACCAAACATACCATTAGGGAAGTGATTGTGCATTATGTCAGGAGTAAAGGGAACCCTCCCCTCTTGGCATTATGAACATTCATTCTCAACTCATTCATAATTATTCTAAATGAGTAATCAAATATGGAAATAATAATTCTCAACTCTATTTACATATTATTTTATTCTTTGAGAATAATTATTCTCTTTCTACCTTATTTCATTTTAATAACCAAATATACCATTAGAGAAGTAATTGTGCATTATGTTAGGAGTAAAGGGAACCCTCCCCTCCTGGCATTATGAACATTTAGGAAAGTGATTGATGGTTGACAAATTTCCCTGGAAAACTTGCTTCATAATCCTCTTGATTTCCCTGGAAAACTTGCTTCATAATCCTCTTGATTTCCCTGGAAAACTTGCTTCATAATCCTCTTGATCATCTCTTCCACAGCCATGGTGGAAGTAATTCTCTAGGTATCAAAGAAAGTCCTCGGTTTGGTATGATTTGCATACACCCTAGGTGCAAACTTGGCTGGGAGAATTCATTGGATATTGCTACATGACTCTTCATCCCTATAGGACTGTATTTTTGATGCGTACCAGGATCCGATTTCGAATAGATTTGGATTCGTCTGGTTGATTGGATCCGACTCCATTCACTGAGTCTGAATCCTGCACATCACTACTGAAAATGAGAGGTTAGGTGCCGGCGGAAGGTTGTCCCACCAAAAACACTCCGACGCTCAAGTCAGTAGCAAGCCTTCGAACTTTGGAAGGTGAACTGGTAAGTGAAAGAGAGAGGGAGAATGAGTTTAGCGGGAATGTTGGCCTGTAGAAGCAGAGACGTTCCCGTGGCTCGTTGAGAGTATTATTTCCAACTTGTTGTTCGTAAAGAACGAGTGGAAGCTACGTCCCAAAAGCGTGGAAGCTTTGGAGGACGGTTCTCAGAGAGCGGGAGAAGACTCTGCGATCTGGAGGCTTCGAGTGGGATTAGAAGGTGGGCGTTTGAGAGAAAGTATGCTCAAGCACCATTTGCATTCGTGATTCAGATTGTATCAGAAAGCGTCTGTCGTCTTAGAAAGCGTGTTTTTTCACAGTGGAGACTCTGAGCTTATATAGACGGTGAGGAGAGCGACCTTCCTTAGCTAGGAGGGCGTGATCCCCAGCCTGACGCTGGACGGCCTTCTTTGAGTTGGTGGGCGTGACTGGCATGATTTGATAGATCGTTTCCTTTCTGGGTAGTGTAACGGATCTCCAGATTATCTGCTTTCCTTTCATATTTTTGTGACCGTTAGATTCCATTGTTGGCAAGGAAAGAAAATCTGGCGCCTTCCTCATGGGGAAGGCGCTGAATCCGTTGCAGCCTTTTTTGAGATCGGTTTATATAGACGGTGAGGAAAGCGACCTTCCTTGGCTAGGAGGGCGTGATCCTTAGCCTGAAGCTGGGCGGCCTTCTTTGAGTTGGTGGGCGTGACTGGCGTGATTTGATGGATCGTTTCCTTTCTGGGTAGTGTAACGGATCTCCAGATTATCTTCTTTCCTTTCATATTTTTGTGACCGTTAGATTCCATTGTTGGTAAGGAAAAATAATCTGGCGCCTTCCTCATGGGGAAGGCGCTGAATCCGTTGCAGCCTTTTTTGAGGAGATCAACTTTAAGAAAAGCGTGTAATCAGGGAAAGGATCATTGTTTTTCGTGTACGGGATCGCCTGCCAAACTGGGCCTGGCCCGTATTAGGTTTAACGTCTTTTCATGGCCTGCTGCTACAGTACTTCCGGTCAATAGAAATGTTGACCGTCTTGAAGGAGCGTTTTGGCCGTTTGTTTGTGCGCCGGGCGGTCAATGCTAGCGCGTTGACAGTCTAACTCGCGTTTGGACCTTTTCGGATTTTGGGTTGCTTTTCTTATTGGCCCTGCCGGTTATGGGCTTACCCATCAGTTTTGAATCCCAAACAAATCTTGGGCTCCTCCTTTTAGGAGTTTCCTCCCTATATCTCAGTTCAACCTTCCTTCCAGATGTGAGGAGATAGGTTAGGGTGGAACCTCATATGGATCATTAGAGACTTTAGTCTCATTCGTGTCTTTTCAGAAGCGGTCTTCTTATTCTTTGATCTTCTTCTGGAAGTTGAAGTATGTGAGGGTTGGGGCCTATCTTGTTTATGCTAATCCTAGAATCTATTCCATGAGGACTTAATCATCCGAATATTTCTTGGAGTTGGTCTAACATAGCCGCCATGTCTTTGTTTGATGGAGAATTAGCACTAGCTCTTATTGTTATAAAGGATATTCAGAACGGAAATGTCTCAGGGAACTTCGCTTAGCTGACTAAGAGCCTTTGTATTACCATTCTGGCTTTCCTGTGGATCTTTGTGGGTGATAGATTGCACTGAAATAATTTCCTTAACTCATCTCACAAATGGTGTCATGATACATATCTGAAATCTAGATTTGGATCCAAAACGTTTTAGAGTGGTTTGATCTTTAAATTTTGATCCTTCACATGACAAATCAAAATAATATTTTAGAGGTTCAGGATTGGCTCTCCAATTTATCAGCCAACACTCAAAACCAATAATAGAATGTCAGACCAAGAAGTTTGAGAGAGTAAGATGAGAAGAGTAAAAATATTTAGGGGACTAGCATCCATGAGAATTTATGGGGAAGATGTGATTTGAAGGACAAGCCTGTAACCTCTTTTATATAGGCTTGGGACTTGTGTTTTTATAAATGTGAAAAGTGGGAGATGTAAGAGATCTCAAAGATTAAATTGTGATCAAAGAAGCATAAGATGCCAAGATTGTTCAAATAGAAGATGCTTATTAAGTGTTAAGGGAATTTGTATTTAGGGACACAGAGCCCATTGTTCATGGGGATTGGTACCCGTTCTTCAAAGAATGAACTATTGGTCATTCTCTTGAAAAGGGGCCACTAGTTGTTCTCATGAAGAAAAGTTATTGGCTGTTATAGTTAGTTGCCAAGTTTGATGTTGAAATCTACACATGTGATCGTGATTCTGGGAGGATTACTTCAGATCATGGGATCACAATGATTGTGGTTGTCCAGATTATTGATGAATTAGCATCAAGGAATACAGAAATCGGATAAGTGTGCATGGTTAGCTATCTAACTTGATAATCCGACTCATTTTGGCTCGCCTCTTCTGATTTTCCTTTATAGTACTTTGAAAGCCTGGCCATCAGGTAACCATGCTTATTGCTAAAGCCATTGAGTTTGGCCCCATTGATGGCTACCTAGTCCCTAGATCAAATGGCTAACAGCTCAATTCCTTTACACAATCTAGGCCCATCATCCTAGCTTCTTCTCAAGCAGATGAATTCAGGTCAAGTTAAATTTTAACTGGACCCATCATATTCAAAATGTAACCACATTATCACCAAATATCTCCATATTTAGTTTTCTTCTTCAAGATCGTCTAAATTTCTTTTAATCTATGTCCACATTTATATAAACAAAGTACATAAGAGAGTTAACCTAACCCCTTAAAATATATGTCTGTCAAATTTTCTAACCATAAAAGTGAATTCTCAATGCCCTAACTGCCATTAAGGATGCACACATTTATTACAAAATTATATTATAAACTTACTAACTTTAATAAAAAAACAAGTTGAATAGATATTGAAAAATAGCAAAGACCGCAACTAGTGCCACATTGTGGTATTTCTTTTCCAACAATCTTCATTAACCACAAGTAGCATATCCCCTAGATGCAACCCAAAAAATTATTATTATCAGACAAAGAAATTGAAGTAAAAAGGCAAATGAAAAATTTTCAAGCACATGGATAGAAATGTTCAAAGGAGTAATTTTCTTAGCGAACAAGGAGTAATTTTCTCATCAAGTAGTCAATTGTGAATATAAACAAGGCAAACTTGTTCAATTAAGGAAAAACCATTTATAATAATATTCAACTTTGTTATACTCAGATTTCAGGTATGTCCTCGTAAAATAAAACATTTCTTAGGATTCAAATACATTTTTTTATCAGTCAAATGTTTTTTTTTTTTTAATTCAAAGCCATCAAAAAGTCAAAACAAATGCAACGATGAAATACATGTTTGGTCACTGATGGATATGATTGATAGATTTTTTTATTGTGATGACAAATATATAGTCATTACCATTGAATGACGTTAAAGAAGCAAAAGGGTGGGTATCAGGAAGCCTATAAATCAGTGGGGTATTCATGCCCATTTCATATCAAAGACACATTAGGTTGCAGCAAAATGAGTAGATAAAAACCCATCCATTTATAAATAACAAGCTCAAGCTCATATACTGCAAAGTTTGATACCCTCTAACTCTGGAAATGCTTCAAAATTACTAGTTTTTTGCCTAGTATATGGAGATCCAGTGTATTCTACTAAAGAAATGAGAACAATTATGAGAAAAAATATATTATGACCACAGTGGTCTTCATTCATTCCTATATCCTGTATAAAATGCTTACAATCACTAGTAATATTGCTGCATAATCAACTACCCCCTAAAATCTATGGACCACTAAAAAAAAGGTCAACAATATAACACATTCCCTAATCTGCTTCCCTCTGATCTGTCAATATACCTTATAGTAAATTAATTACATTAACCAAATACACTTTCATTAATGTGTTTCTCCTAAAATGGCTATATTTAGATTTAATTTTAAGGAGAGAAAAGAATGAAGAAAATGGTTTTCTACAAATAGTCATATGTTGTTTAGATATCCCTTTGTGTGTTACCTTTCATCCTTAAATTTTTTAGCATCCAAGTAGAACCACAAAAAATAAACTAGAAAAGAAAAAAAAATTTATAAACCTCTACTTTTTTCCTGTTATCTTGACTTATACTTGGTTCAATTAAGATGAAACCATTAAGCCAATGAAAACTTGATGGATATGGTAGTTCACGGGCCAGCCTAGAACCCAATGCACTGAAAGAAAAATAGTCCAAATAATGATGACTTGTCAGAAAACTCTTTGTACCCAAGAATTAAAGGGCGCGGCGGTTGACTCAAGAGGCATGACCCAACCCGTCTGACAATAAATGGGCACTAATGATAATCAATTGACTGTTACAGGCGGTTACTGCACCAGTCCAATGGTCAAAAATTATACGGTCCAACTATTAAATGCAGGCGATATTTACAAAAGTAACTCCCCTCATAACTCCAAAGGCGTAATGCCCAAAGGGCTGCAAACCAGCACTCCACACTATAAAAACAGTATCTCCCCTATAAAAAAGGGAGGACACTAAGAGAACTTTCAGACAGACGAACACTCAAACAAGCAAGTCAAAGCACTTCCTAAGCCACTCTACCTTACGAGTGCAATAGCTCAAAAGTCACTCACTCCTTTGAGCGCACCTTACAGAGCCTAATCCTCCAACAAACACTCAATTCCCATCCACTTGCATACATGCATCTACTTTCTCCTATTTTTCTCTTCCGTATAGAAAGATTACTAACTTGAGTAACGGAAAAATTATATGGAAGTGAGTCCCATATTCCTCTTACATCTTTTTTTTTTTTTTTTGTGATGCATAGGTTTCAAATTTAGAGTAATGAAAACCAGGCCCATTTTAGATAAGGGACCGAAGTAAGCTGGCTCCCTAATTTATTTGACAATCCAAATCCAGAGAAGAATCATTGGTACTGTCTGTGGGAAGGACGAAAAGTCTAACCACATAACCAAAAAAAGTAGACATAGTAAACACTAGGGCTCAAGCAAGTAAACCAGCAAGAGACGTTGTCTCATATGACGACAACCCTATAGTGGGTAGTCATGGAGACGATCATCTGACCACAAATATAATTGTGGAGAGGGGTTGCTCGAGTGGACACTATGTTGAATTTGTCCCAAACCATATGCACCCGTCTACTAGAGGGACAACCACTGGGGGCTCCTTTCTCTAACTCCCAAATTCAGCGTCCAAAAGGAGGAATCGGAGGAAAAAACAAGCCGTTAAGAGGCCTCAAGCAATAGGGCTCAGACCTAAATGGAAGGCCGACTAAATCTTAGAGTACGGGATGAAAGCCTAGAACGGTGGAATCTACGTTATTTTTGAGATGACCTAGAACGGTGGAATCTACGTTATTTTTGAGATGACCAGAAGCCTTTGGCCGGAGAAGAAGCATCATGTAGTACCCTATCAAAGAGAGTCCATAGCCAACCAATCCCATATGTCTCCCGAAACCACTCAAAGTTAAGGAACTTCCTCAATGCTAAGAGGATTGCGTCACCTCCCAAGTGAAGGAGAGAATTGGAAAGATCGAGTAGCAACAATTTAGAGGAAGCACGGATAGGCACTTTGCTAACCTAGGCAAGTCACTGTCCACGAGGGAGATCCGGATACAGTAACTCCCTCACAAGTTCAAAATGCCAACCCTAGAGCCCTACGGCAAAACCTCAGATTCGATGGATCATTTGGATTATTTTCGTACTCTGTTGAAATTCTAGGGCCTAGATGATGTAGCATTGTGTCTCTACTTCTCACTGACCTTTAAGGGAGACGCTCGGATTTAATTTTATTGGTTGCAGCCGAATTCGATCAGAACATTCCAGGAGTTAGCCGATAACTTCCAATTACAATTCGCCTCTAACCAAAGGAAGGAGAAGTAGTCATGGCACATTATCTACATCCGACATGGGCCAAATGAAAGTCTAAAGCGCTTCCTCACCCAATTCAACGTAGAGGCCTGAAGGATATCCAAGCTAACTGATGAGGTGAAGTTGAACTTCTTTATGATGACAGTGCAATCGGGTGAATTCTTTAAACTCCTGGTTTAAGAAGAGCCCAAAACCTTTCTTGAGGTCAAGACTATCATCCGGGCATACATCGCCGCCAAGGAGGCCAACAAAGCAAAAAGGTTGGAGCACATAAATAACGATTTGGGATTGACGAGCGAGAAGAAGAGAAACGAAGACCACTCCAACAACCAAGATCCCAAAAAATAGCCGAGGGTAGAGCCGGTGTCAAAAGAAAGTTCAGGCCCATTAACCTGACTGTATTAACAACACTCAGACGAATATCCTTATGCAAATCTGGGATGAGAAATTTTAAAATGGCTCAAGTAGCTCAAGAACCCGGAAGGAGGAGATCAGTCTAAATATTATTATACCATCGATCTCCAGGCCATAGCACTAAGAACTGCTAAATTCTGTAGAAAGAAATTGAGACCTTCATTCAAAAAAAATACCTTAACAAGTTCCTGAAATACCTTAGGCAAGCCTCCGGGAGAGTAGATGATGACAAGCTTGGCTAGTAGGAGCAGTCGCGCAACCAGGTTGCAGTTGGAGTTTTTAACATAGTATCCGCGAGACCACCCAAAAGTAACGATCCGGACTACCTAGAAAAGATTTCCAATAGCAATAAGTAGAGGATAGAGTTAGAAATGATGTCATTAGTTTTAGCGGTGACGATATGACTAATATAATAACTCCTCATTCTGATTCTCTTACTATAACTATACTCGTTTCAGACGGTACACTTGACTACCAATTGAAACAAGTTTTTATTGATAATAAAAACTTTAGAAATTAGCTGTATCTTGACGCCTATTTTAAGTTTGGATTAAAAAAGGACCAAATGAGACCGGCAAGGGACCCCTATACGGACTATATAACAAACCCATTTCGGTCCAGGGAACTATGCAACTAGAGGTCACACTAGGAACGTATCCAAAGAAAGCATCCCGCGTGCTCACGTTCCTAGTGGTCGACCTACTCTCCGTCTACAATACAATTCTAGGATGACCCTGCTTAGTTTCATTTGTAGCAGTGACGTCGATCTCACATCTCAAGATGAAATTTATGACAACATGTGGCGTCGGAGAGGTCCTAGGAGACCAAGTCACCTGTTGGACATGCTACTTATATTCAGTCAATTAAGCGATTCTAAATCATCCAATTGAAGACTTCGATCTCCGAGACGAAGCAACACTGCAGCAAGGACAGCTTGGCGAGTCGACTAACCAGATCCCTCTAGATCCCAGAGAGACAGACAAATGTGTTTAGATATGAAGCTCACTACCAGGTCACCTATATGAATAGTTGATGGCTTTTTTCTGGCAAAACTCTGATGTATTTTCAAGGACACCCGCCGACATGCTAGGAATTCCGATCTGAGTAATGGTCCACTAGTTAGGTCTCAATCCCGATTGAAATCCCGTCAGGCAGAAGCGGAGGAACCATTCCATCTAGTTAATTGCCATGATAGAAGGCAAGAAACTTCTTGACACAAGCTTCATAAGGGAAGTCTAATATCTGGACTAGCAATCAAATGTAGTAGTACGATAAGAAGAGCAATGAAAAATGACAAATGTGTGTCAACTTCACAGACGTGAAGAAAGAATGTCCAAAAGATAGTTTTTTGTTACCGAAAATTGACCTGTTGGTAGACTCAATACACGAACTATTAAATTTTATGAATACCTATTCAAGTTACAACTAGATGCGAATGGGTCCCGATGACAAAGAATACACATCTTTCATGATAGATCAAGGGATGTATTGCTACAAAATCATACCCTTCAATCTAAAGAACGTAGAAGCCACTTATCAGAGGCTCGTGAATAAAATGTTCGAAGGGCAAATCGATCATAATATATAAGTATATATAGACGACATATTCATCAAAAGTATAGCAATCGACGGCAATGTTTGCAATCTTAGAGAGGCTTTCGAGGTGCTTTGAGCACACTAAGCTAAATCCAACAAAGTGTGTATTAGAAGTAACCTTTGGAAAGTTCCTTGGCTTTGTTGTATCTTACCAGGGAATCAAAACAAATTTCGTGAAGATAATAGTTATCATGGATATGAATTCATCTCAAACTGTGAAGGAAGTTCAGAGACTCACTGGGAGACTCACAGCGCTCTCACAGTTCTTAGCAAAGCCAGCAGAAAAATATCTCCCTTCTTAAAGACCTTGAGAGGAACGAAGGCGGGCAATTTTTATTGGACTAACGACTGCCAAATAACCTTCCAGAACTGAAGGAATACCTTGCCAATCCATCCCTCTTAACCTCTCCGAAAGAAGGTGAAGAGTTATATCTCTATCTAGCAATATTAGATACAGCGCTGAGCTCGGTCCTGATCAAGCAAGAGTCTAAGATATAATGACCAGTTTACTACGTCAGCAAAATCTTGATAGACACCAAGACTCGTTATCTGCACATCGAGAGAATCGCTCTAGCATTAGTCTACCCAACCAGGAAGTTATGACCGTACTTCTAGGCTTACAAGATTGTTGTCCCAACAGACTAGCCATTAAAAGGGATTTTGTAGAAACCCAACATGTTTGGACGATTAATCAAACAGACCATCGAATTATGTGAGTTTGGCGTGGAATTTCGACCGTGACCAACCATAAAAGGTCAAACCCTCGCTAATTTCATAGTTGAAATGACAACCCCAATTCTAGATGTCATTGATACAAGCGGAGAGACAACTGCCAGCAAGAAGAGGCTCCAATCTGGGTCTTACATGTGGACATGTCATCAACCCAATCAGGAAGCGAAGCAGGCATTGTCTTGAGGACTCTAGACAGATCTAAGATAAAATACTCGATGACTTTCGAATTTCCAACCACTAATAATGTCGCTAGAATAAAGCCTTATTAGCCGAACTCAGGCTGGCAAAGTAATGCTCGGCAAAAACTTTGATCGTCCACAGAGACTCGAAACTGATCGTCAATCTAGTTACCGAAAATTTTTAAGTGTCTAGCCTACTGCTCATAAGATATTTTGCTAAAGTAAAGGACCCGACCGTGGTATTCGACAGGGTGTGAATGCTCTACATCCCGATAGACGATAACTAGAAGGCAGAGATCAGTTGGTGAAAGCAGCAGCGACCAGTGATCCTGAGTAATATGTCCGGGATATGCAAGAAGTTTTTGCTATCCTAAGCATAGAAGTCCAAGAGCAAGAGATACTTCAAATCTCAAATGGCAAAACTTGGATGACTCCGTACATAACGTATCTCATTAAAGGCCTTCTACCAAAAAAACTGGATGATGCCAAGTGCATAAAGAAGACAGTAAGTTGGTACACCATCATGGATGGGTGATTGTACTGATGAGGTTATTCCATCCCTTACATGCAGTGTCTCACGCAAGAAGAAGATAACTACACACTAAGTGAGATATATCTCGGAATCTATGGATCGTACAGTGGGGGTAAAAACTTGGCATTCAAGGTCATGAGATAGGGCTACTATTGGCTAATGATGAAGAGAGACGCCATGGAATTCATAAAAAAAAACAAAAATTGTAATATCCCGGATTTTTTTGTTTGGATTAATTTAATATTGATTATAATTTTGGGCAAATTGGGCATAACAAAATTAATTAAATATTAAAAAATTTCGGGAGGATGTTTGGATTGGTTGGGTTGGCGTCCGGGGTGCGCCCGTGTTGTCGCACAAATATTTATTCAGATTTTTAAATAAAAGAAAATAAAAATATAAAATATAAAATATATATATATATATGAAAAACGTAAAAGAAAAAGAAAAAAAAAGAAAAAAAAAAGAAAAACAAGAAGCAGATAAGGGAGAAGGAAATCGGGGAGAGAGAAATGGGGAGAGAGAGGGAATTTAGGGTTTCAGGCGGCGGAGAAGGAGAAGAGAGGAGGGAGGCGGCCGACGACGGCGACGTGCGGCGAGGACGGCACGGTGCCGGTGGTGGTCGGCGGCGCCTGTGGTGGTCATCGGTGGGTGCGGTGTGATTTGGCTGGTGGTGGATTTTGCGAAGAGAAAGCCGACGGCAGGTGTCGGTAATGGCGTCGACGACGGCGGCGTGCGGCGTAATCGGCGCAGTGTTGGTGGCCGTCGGCGGCTAGGAGTGGCCGGTGGTTGTCGGCGGTTGAAAATTTGGTCGGTGGTGGTGTTGCGAAGAGAAATCGCACGAGGAGGAAGACGGCGGCGCTACGGCGCCTGTGCTGGCTGGGTGGCGCCGGTGCCGGCTGGGTGATGCCGGGGAGGCCGGCGAGCGGCGAGGTGGTGGAGCGGCGGCAACGGATCGGCGACGGCAACGGCCGGCAGAGAACGCACGCAGAGGAGAGAGAAAGAGAGGAGAGATGGGCAGCGCGCGGGCCACGGGACGGCAGAGAGAGAAATGGTGCCGTTCGAGTGTTTCGGGACATCCTTTCTTCAGATCTGCAAAGTATGAGGTCCAGGCAAGTATCTGTAAACCCTATCTTTGGTCTAATTTTGCATCTGATATGTTTTGGATACTGTTTGGAATTTTTACTAACATGCATGAATTTTTGGTACACCCATTTAATTATTTTGGACATGCATGTGTAGTTCATTGGATGTTTTGGGTATTGTTGGATTGAGTTTTATGATTTTGGAGAGTTTAATATT
>JAOVVI020012129.1:0-12355 GCA_028571085.2 Nepenthes alata | reverse complement strand
GAGAGGAGAAAGGAAAAGAATGTTGGCTGATTCTGCTCCACAACGACCCCCTCTTCTCTAATCAATCAGTTGGAAAACCATCTTCCTTCTTTCTCTTGGTCACCAACCTCATTTTTTTTCCATTTTAGTTGCTCTCATTTCTTTAAAAATGTTGTCTTTTTCTTCTTTTTCTAGATTGTTGCGAGTGAAAACAGAGAGAAAAATGGTAAGAAAGGGGTAGCCGCTGCTATTGCTAGTATCGTTAATTGGCATCAAAGGAAGTATCGCTAGGACTTTTCAAAACTACCGCCGTCAATATTTCTCATCGTTGTTATAGTGTCGTCGTAAATTAGGCAAATTAATTTGTAACCTCTTTTGCAAATAGAATTCGTTACCTTCCATTCTCAGCAACTAAGTCCCTCCCTGTCTCCTTATTGATGTTAATCTGTAAGATAATTTTGATAATCGGGTTGCATCATTTAGTAAAAGTGAAGAAATTAGGAAAAATAAGGCTTTGTACTCTGTTGGGCGTTTGGCTGTTGGCGCATTAAGGGATGAATCTGAAAATCAGGTGATTATAAATATTATGTATGTTGACAGGGTGAGTGTGTATACAGTGTATAGATATATTTATTTTTTTAAACATATAGATCTTTGGTTTATATGGGTGGTGTTTGAAAGATTACCGAATAGAGCCTTGTGCTCTGTTGGCAAATTTCCTTCGAATAACAGTGCCATCAATGGGTAGCAAATTAATTAATTTCGGGTGAAGCCAACCGTTGATATTGTATATCTGTTATGGGCTTTAGGATAAATTGATGTACACCAGATTTTGTATGATTTATGCATGTATGAGAGTATACATACATATATATATATATAATAAAATGTGGCATGCATAATTGTATACAGGTGATGGTATTCTAATATATGCTTATATGTATGTGTAGGGGTGCAGGTATGTGTGAAGGTATGTATGTTATGGGTGGTGTATGTATGTATAAGTTGGTAGTGTGTGTGCAGCCGTGTGTGTGTGGGGGTGCTGTAGTCCTGTGTGTATGTGAGAGAGGGAGAGAGAGAGAGAACAGTCATGGGTACTGTTATGTCGGAGATATCTGATAATATATGAGTGATTATATATATAAACGATTTAATAAAATATTACGGAATTTAGTCAAATATTTAAAGTGTCCTTGGTACTTTACATCTTTCCTGATGATAACATTATTTGCGTAATTTTTTATTGCATGTGAATAGTCCTTATTAGTATCGAACGATATTTTTATTGTTGTAATTGCAAAACTTTATTTGCGTCCTACTCGATTACGTGAATATTTGAGTTATTGGCTTCCTACAGTTAAGATTAAGGAGAGTAAATAAAAATTCTAAGATATATAGTCAAATTGGATGATACGGCACATTAGTATGATCTACACTAATTTTCGTATCAGGTTAGTGATGAGATATATTGTTACTGTTGAAATATGCTTATAATTATATGACCATCATAGAAGATGATATCAAGAATATCATTTGTGAGATGTGTTAGAGTCATGTTTCTAATTGACAATTTTCGTGGCCTTATGTACTAGTGTATAGGTCCTTTCCGCCCTCCAGTCGCTCGAGCCCGTCCAAAGCCTCCGCGCCCTCCGTGTGCTCGCTAACTGCTCGACCCTAAAAATTAGAATGGACCTCGCTCGCTGTGCGCCTCCCCCGCGCTCGAGTCCAAAATTCAGAATGGACCCCGCTCGCTGGGCTCCTCCTCGCGCTCAAGCGACTTGGCAACGGGCATATTTTTAAACGCAAACCTTAGTCCTCTATAAATATTCGGCTTATAATTTGAAAACCCTAAAGAAGCTAAGAAGTCAGAAAAGAGTCTAGAGAGCTTATTTTTGTACCCCATTTGAGAAGAAAGTTGATTATGCTCCATTGATATTACTTCTCTTGAGAAAACATGAAGTTACAAAATTAATCTTCATGTTCAAATAAGTTTTCTCATCACCTTACATTAACCATTGAAACACTACCTTCTACCTTTATTGGAGACGTTGGTTTGTGAAGAATGAAACCCGATCGCGTTCGGCAATTCAAGTGGTAAGAGATGAAAGATTGACGTGAAGACCGAAAGGTGTCCGATTCCGTTGCCGGGGCAAATCCAAAGAGTTCCTTGGTAGGGATCACAAGTCGAGAGTAAGTCGGCTAGGTTAGCACGTCGTTACCACCCGGGCTGTAAGTTTATTTTCATAGTGCATTGCTTCCCTAGCCGTTGAAGTCCAGAGGGTTTTTTCTCGATTACCGTGGGTATTAAGTTTTCCCCTTCGTCACCAAAAAGTCGTGTTTTTATATTACTGATTACGCTCTTTTATACTTTCGCATGATTGATTAGTATCATTGGCATCTAGATCTAAATATTCTTTACATATATTAAATATTTATTATTTACTACTTCCGCTATATTTATCGAGGTCGAAACTTGATTGTTCACGTTAGCACAAGACGTACTTTTTCAAGATGTATCATTGATGGTATGATCATACTACGGATACGACTTCTAGGAGGATTGTAGGGATTGCGATTATATCATGGATATTCTCGGGTCATTTACTCAACCGTTAGGACATAAATACACAACCTTTAGTTTACAATGGCAAAATAAGCTCCAAGAGATTATTCATGATGTCTCGTTATTGTTGATACCTCTTAAATTTTGGATTTGGTGAAATCTATGTGTTATGTTCAGTAGAACCCCTGTGTCGGATTCTATGATATTTGAATTTAGTTAAATCTATTATTATTTATTGTTATTTGATATTCAGATCATTCATACTGATATTCAAACCTGGAGATCCATTTATTTCTCGTAATGTCAAATTCTGAGAAATTTTTTCCTATTATTGATAAATCTTATAATACTTGTCACATGAGGATCCGGGATGACCTGCCTTACTTTTACTTTTAAGTCGTAGATACGATAAAATACATACCCTCAAATATATTTATCTATTAGATATTATATTCATATTATGACTTTTGACATATATCATTTATTATATATCTAAAATATTTATTGTTATTATCCGTTTTTAATTTATCATCTCTTGTAGGATTTTGGCTCACTCTTACTATTTTTTTCTTTCAGAGTAGTAGAATTAGAGGATGATGACTCTAAAACTGGATAAAAAGTTACAGCTAGAGAGATTATGAAGCCTAATTAGATAGAGTATTTATTTTATACTCTAGAGATACATTCTGATATTTTATTTTATTTTGTTGAGATTTTTGGAGTTATGATTTTTCTAAATTTTCTTTAGGTATAAGAATATTTAGATTATTATTTTTGTTATATTTTATCAATTGTGGATGTGCCATATGTTGATTTGAAACTCATAATTTTTCCTACGCGATTGGATTTGGGCGACGGTCGTATACTAGATTTAGGTCGTCACATAGACAATTTCATTTTTATTAAATAAAACAAAAAAAAATTAAAAATGCATATACAAATGAAAATTTTGTAAATTATTTTTTTACGCCTGACCCATACCTACAGCCCGCATGTGTGCCAACTCTTATGTGGTTCGAGCATCTCTTACATGCCCAATGCACTAGTCACTGTACACAGGACATCTAATGGTCACCTATACTATGTTCAAGTGGAATCTGTCCAGAACTTATGTGCATAAAGTACCCTTCTCTCACACTCATGCACCATTCCTCTATTCTTTTATGTCTGAAACGCAACTGACGCATGCTCATGTGTCGATTTGTAGCCAACTATTTCTTCTTTAGCTGTGTTAGGTCTGGTCACTCCCTTGTAGGTAACCCAACAAACTGGTTTGTTATCGGAAGATTTGTGGAGAACAAATCCGGAGAACTGTTTCGTTGACCGGAGAAGAACAGTAGACGGTCAATGGAGATTGACCGACGGACGGCCAGCTGAATCAGGTCAATAGGAGGTTGACCGTCTGAGGGCTGCAGGAGCACTGTTGGATGGCAGACGAGCAGCAGAAGACGGTCAACAGGAAGGTTGATATGATCGTAGCAGAAGATGATCAACGAGAAGTTGACCGGCTGAGCAATTGGGCCTTAGAGACTATGAAAAGTGGCAGCTCGCAGAGGCTAGATGTCTTTTCAGGATTGGCCGACAGGCGGGCAGTTGGACTGCAGAGCACGCGTCTGCACAGTACAGAGCATGCGCCTTCTGCAGGGCATGGGCCTGCAGGAAGCTCGGGAACTGGTGAAGACATGACACCTATTATCTGGCAGATGACCAGTTGGGTAGATGGGATTAAGTGGAGTCAGGACGTCTATATATAACCACCAGGAGCTTCTGGAGGAGAAGACTGGTCAAGACAAGAGAGTGGCCCGGAGGTGTGCCCAGGGTGGTGACCGGGTTGGTGTGGGAGACAACACTAGGGGCGCTGTGCGCCGGCCGCTGTGTGCGGGGGTGAAACGGTGAGCTGTCGTTTCACCAACACTTGTAAAATGAAGAGAGGAGTGCACCACGAGTGAGAGGGAGATGAAAGAAAAACATAGAGTAAAAGAGATGAGTATTTCCTATTTACTCTGGAGAGATTTTTCTTTGTTATTCTCGGGTGTGTAGTGGATACTCCATCTCGGGGGTTCATAACTTATTTTACATAGTGGATTCATTGGTGGACTTTGTGTCCCGTGGTTTTTTCTCTTCAGTTGGGAAGGGGTTTATACGTAAAAAATATTATATATCTCTTGTTCATTATTCCTACTAAATGGTGGCTGTCGATAACGGGAGGTTCAGATTTTTTACTGTTTTCGGATCTGGTTGATCCGGGTCTTGCGATCCCAACAAGCTGCACATACACTAACCCTCGTTCTTACTCTCTTCTCAATTTTCTTTCCAATTTCCAGTCTCTGACTCTTTCTACTCTCCTCATTGCCAAATTTATTCATTGTTTCAATTCCAATACAAATCTAAGGTATGTTCTCTCTATCTCTCTTAAACTCTTTTGTCTTCCGGTGACGGCGTTAGCTAAGCTCCTCTATTTTAGTGGTTTCATATCTACTTTTGATATATCTCTCATGCTCTTGATCAAATCCTATTGGATTGTATTTGAGTTTGAAAGATTTGATTATAAATATGAACTTTTTAAGGGTACATAATTTTGGTTGGTTAGTTTTGAAAGCCATCCACATTTGGTCATCTACTCATCATGATTTAGGGATGTTTTAATTGAGATTGTAAGAGTTACTCACCTGAAACCTTGTCTTGGTGAGTTTGTGCTCCGATCTCTATTATTCCTTCATATATTGTTAAATCTGTGATTTTATTGGTAACTCTTCTCATATTATTTTCAGATAGTTTTATCTAGAAAATTCTCCAAAAGTTAACCTCGTGGTGGCCCCTCCTCTAAGTTTAAACACTTTATCAATGCTACTGCAGAAGATCTTTTTTGAAAACGAATGAGTCATTGGAAACTCACCTTAAAATGAGAAATCAATCATGTTTCTCTCAATCATTTCATCTCCTCTATTTTTGTTGACCAACACTAGAAATTGATCATTATAAGCTTAATCTCTCCATCAGTTATTTTCGTCCAAGAATTTTATATAAATATCCATAACATTGACAATGAATCAGACTCTTTTTCTACCCTTTTTAGGGAAAGCACTATTCATATCACTCCATAGGTGATTGCAAGCACTTTGCAACTCTCTTTGGTGTTCTTTATCAATTACTCTTATTCTTTTTGTAAGATACCTCTATTTGACTATATTTCATCCTTCATGCATAGTGCTCTCATGACTTTGTATAAAAAAAAATTTTAAGACAAAACATCTCACCTGTCACAGGTTGGTTACGTGTTGAATCATGCTCACCAATATTTTTCCCATGATAAATTATGCCTTCCTTTTGACAAAATACTATTTTTATATGCTCTTCTCCTTAGTTGGTCGATCGACTTTCCATCACATTTCTTCTCACATATGATTTTGATGTTCACTAGCAAAAATGATGACAACCTCCCACATAGTTGTCTTCTTCAATGACTAGTTATGAATTTGGGGATTTTATTTCCAAATTTACTTCATATCCCTTTAGACAAATCCATCGATCATAAGACCTTTGAGCAGAGCCAAGCTTATCCTTCTCACCTCTTCGCAGAACGTCGTGAACCTATCATTGAGCCTTCTCTGAGTGCTGACACATCACAGTTAGCCCTGACCCCTCTGGGCCAACCCTGCCATCATTGTCAGCCACTTCGACTATCATGAGTCAACTCTCTAGGATGCTCGACTAACTTGTTACCACATCTATCAATAAATCTCAGCTTGTTGCAAATCTCGACCACTTAGAATCTCACATCCTTGATGGATTTCGGCATATTAATGCCCAGCAAGAAGACCAAGATGCCTACGTGAGGAGGAGTTTGGATTGTGTTTTTTATTAGCTACATTTGATGTGGGATGGTAACCACTTCGGCATTGATTGATACACCCTCTTTGGAATTCGTGATAAAAAGGGGAATTGAGTTTTTTGTTTAGATGTTTTATTAGATTTGCATCTAAACTTATTATTCTTCACAATTATTATATATTAATATTCACAGATAAATTTTAATAATTCTGCTATTGCTTTATGCATATGTTGTTTATATTCACTCTAACCATGCCTACCCAGAGAACAAGTACACACTCGTGTCAAAAAGTTATATGTTTAAATGCCTTTATTGGTTATTTTTTAAAAGTAAATTTTTATATGCATAGTTCTATCTTAATGGTGTCTGATCTTATGATTCATGTATTTATAATTTTTATCATGTTATAAGTTTTTTATAAAATTATTAAAGAAAAAATTTGTTAAAAATATATTATATGAAAGTAGTGTTACTATAAAAACTGGAGGCCTCAATGATACTCAAGTATCAACAAAAACTAGCACACTGTTCATTTGAAGATTGCATCCAGTTCCCATACTTGATTCACGCCATTTTGTTATATGAATATATTTTATTCAGAATACCAATATGTTGGGGAACGGGCACCGGTCCACAGTGGAATTGAGGGGAGAAGCGATAATAATAAATACACACACACAATGGAGACGAAGAGAATCAAAACACATTATTTTTACGTAAAAATTCTCTTCTAAATAAGAAAAAATATCATTGGATACTTAGTCCACAAGAATTTTACTATGTAAATTAAGTTATAAAAACCTTTTGATTACAAAAATTCTTGGAGAATAGACTACAAGAGCAAAAATGATGACTCGTTGTTTTTCTCTACTTCTCTACCTTTCAAGTGGTAACAGTATACATATATATACACAGATGAATCTACTTGTTCAGGGATGCATGCTCTGCCAGTTTGGGCGCGTGCCCTGCAAGACTGTCACCTACTCTGTAAAGTCGCTTTCCTGCCCTTTGCAGTTGACTTGCACCGTAAAGTCAGGTATCAATTCTAAAAAGTCAATTACCTACTCTACAAAGTTAGCTACTAGCTTTCTATGGCAGCTTTACAGACAAGCTGCCCTGGGCCAATTGCCCCCTTCGGCAATTCCATTCCAAAATTCCACTCAAATGATTTTCCTTCGGAATTTTCACTCCAAAATTTCCTCTTCTGAATTGCACTTCGGAATTTCACTCCAAAAATTTCACTCCGAAATTTTTACTTCAGTAAAGTGTAACCACTCTAACATTTTCACTCCTGCCTTTATTCCACTCCGGCAGTTCTTCACACTGGCCAAGTGTTGTAATCAAGCCATATCACTGCACGGCGAACACAATAATATTTTTCACATGAGTGTGACCCATATCCCAACACGATCTCCAAACACCAATAATTTTGAATGCTTTGTTTATTGTAGTGATAGCTATATTGTGGAGAAAACCAAGGAGGCTCGTAATTTTTAAAATTGGGTATCTTCCTATCCATTATTTGGATGTTTCTCTTATTTTATGCAAATTCTCTATTGCCAATTGTCAGTTATTTATTTACAAAATCTCTAATCGGGTCCTCTTGTTGAAAAATAGGTGGCTCTCCTTGGGGTAAGCTTCAACTTATCTTATATATCTTTTCAAACATCCACTTCTATTGGACATCTATTTTTATTCCTCCTAAATCTATTCTCAAAGATATTAACAAGATTTTGCAACAATTTCTGTGGCATGTGCCTAATTTCATGAAGTTTTTGGCTAAAATGGAGTGGGATGCTATTTGCAAATGTAAGGAAGATGGTGCCCTAGTTTGAGAAATTCAATAGCTTGAAACAAAGCACTACTTGCCAGACAATTGTGGTGTAATTTAAAGGTCAATAATTCATCAATTTGGATTAATTGGGTGCATAAATATTCTATTAATGAACAAATATATATATACTATTAAGATCCCGTAATTCATTCCCTGAAGCCATCGAAAAATTATAAATCCTCAACAATATTTAAGACCACTTGGTCAACATGTTATTGGCAATGCGGAATCTACTTTCCTTTGGTTTGATTTTTAGCATCCCCTTCGACCCTTGATGATGACTTTTTCTAACCCTATCACTCTAGGTACAGGCTACCAGAGGAATATTAAGGTGAATTTTATTGTTTATGATGGGACCCTTAGTTGGGTAATTACCATCGTACTATTTCCCTAAACTACATTCGACAGGACCTCAAGACCAATGACTTTTTCAGTATCAAGTTAAGTTGAGGGATCTTCCAACTAACTAGTCACCTAGTGGTGCGGGCCAAATTTTGTTTAAGGTTCTTCGTTTCATCATATTTTCATTCTTTAGTTGACAATTAGAGACCACCTCGATATTTTAGATAGGCTGAAATATCTCCATTATCGATCACAATGTGCATTGTTTATGTGTGATGATGAATATGTTCATCATTTATTCTAGAGTACATTGCCAATAATCATATTTGGAGTATTGTTTGTAGTAAAACACAGCATGCATAGCTATATGATGATTGAAACAGGGTGATCGAGTAGGCAACAATCAATTAGAAGACGGAATTTGCCAAGTATATTCAAATCGGATAACCCCGGCGGCCATAATAGGATAGCCTTGATAACTGCCTCTTCTAGTATAGTGGTTTATTCTGCAGTAGCACGATTATTCTCACAATTAGGAATTTCTTGGATGCAAAAGGTATTTCGAACATGTCATTGTTGCACATCCCCGAGCCCAAAATCCGTATTTACTTCATTCCACAACCTATAGTTAACTTAAAATCAGATATCTAATTTAAGTACCAAAAATTCACTTGTTTGATTAACCGAATCAAACACAAAATAGTAGACTAGCATGTGAACCTATATTAAACATTATTAAATGGCCCGAGTAATAATATCAATGTCTAATCACATGATCTAAAAGTCAAATCAAAACTGGTTCTAAATATCGACAACCACTCGACTTCAAACCATAAGTAAGGAAAGAGTAATTTAACCAAAATTAAAATATCTAAATATAAACTCTAATATGTATTGAAATTAAACTTAATAATTTTCATTGCCTAGCTGTTATATACAAAATTAACTAAACCAAATACAGACTATCTAACTGAACATAGAACAATATTACTAATTTAAATGGTTAAAATGCATTTAACAACTAACACATCCTAAACTATTCTTAAAAAACGTCTTCACAATATCAAAATTTTTACAAATTTATCCAAACTAGTTAATCAAAAAGTTTAGCAAATAGTAACAAGAATGAACCAAATATATAGTAAATTATATATAATTTTATATGCGAATATATATCGAAGGAAACATACGGAGAACGATATCATGATCAAATCTGAAATACCAACAATATCAATTTTAAATAAAGCATGCAAAATTCATATACTAATAATCAAAAATGCCCAAAAACCATACAAATGTAGAAATCATGCCAAAATCGTGAAAGTAATTAAATTTGTTTAGCATGCAAAAATTGATAATACGTTTGGAAAGATGAACTATAAAAAATTATACTAATATATAATAACTAATAATCAATGATAATCTCACCAATAATGATTGAATATTTAAATTTAAATTATGATTATTTTTACATATTTAAAGATCATACGATATTATTCACGATCAGTGAATCAATTGATTACATATTTTTTCATATAAATAAAGTCAAATGTCACTTTTTAAACCTATGGATAATAAATTTAACATTTAATTTATAAATAATATCCTAAAATATATCAAAATATATTTTATCAATTCCCTGCAATTATCATTATTTAGTTAAAACTAAAAATTTTATATAAAATATAAATATACATATCCTTTTTTGTGCTAAAAAACTAATTTTCTTTCATTAAACTAATATCTATTTATAAAAAATTGGAACACATGCACCATTCAAAATTGACTTAAACACAGACAAATTCTGTACTACACATGATCACTTAACAAACGTATATCAGGCGTTAATATTCTAATCTAAATACATACAAGCGCCACTGATACATACCTTAGGCACAAGAATTCTATTCAAAGTACGCTCTTATATGAGTCAAGTGGGTGTAAGACGTCATTCAAGTTTAACTTATTTTGATCTAATACTTAATTTTTGGCCTAAATTTATAGTTAATTTTAAAATTTTATCAATTTAATTAAATTATATATCATTAAAATGGTTTTTGAGATTTACACATAAATATTCCAAGTCCTGGACATTAGGGTTGTTCTTCCGCTGGTTTTTGGTTCCCATATGTGTTGGGAAGGTAGCTTTGGGGTTTGTCTTTGACTTTCTCGGTTTCTTTGGGGTGAGTTGTTTTCTTTTTAGCTACTCTGCTTTTATGTGTTAGGTGATTTTGAAGTTTTAAAAAAAATTTAAATAGTTAAATTTTTAAAGTTTTTAATATTTAATTAAATATTTAAAAGATATTAATATTTTATAAAATAAAAATAATAAAACTAATACCCTTTTTTAATTAAATTTTTTTTACATTTCTATTTGTAATCTAAATGCGAGAATGAGAGATACACTGGGGGCATTTCCTTCAGTGATATAAGCTTATTTAACTAAGAAAGATTTAGATACTTTAAAAATTAATAAATTTTTAAAATATATATATATATATATTTATATTTATATTTATATATATGTGTATGTGCAGGAATTTTTTTTAATAGTTAAAAATTAATAATATTTTTTTAAATAGGAATTTTCTCATTGGTTGATTAGTCGCAGCATCGGTCGGCAAGTGGTCCATGACCTCGTAATGGTACCAGTGGGACCCTTAGGAGGTGGTGGAGGGGGCCTACACCACACTGATAGGGCACAAGCCTTACAATATTGCAGCCGTTTCGATAAAATTTAACAGTCGCTCAATTTTTTTATTTAAAAATTAAAAATTGAATGACCGTCTGATTATCCCTGAACGGCTACAATTTTGCAACGTCTTTACTGTGTCAATACAACGTCGGGCCCCACAGCACCCTTTAGGAGGACGGGACCGACAGGACGCTCCATTAACCGCTTTAACTTTAAAAAAAACATAAAATCCAATGAAGCATCGTCAACGCTTTTCAGAGGATTTGTTATTTACTTTGACCTGACGACAATAATATTATTTCCAACGGCTCAGTTATTTGAATGTCTAAATTTTATGAAAAAAATATGCAACTTCTATAAATTTATTTTTAAATTAATAATTTTTATTTATTTGTATTAAAATTGTTATTTTAGATATAAATACAGAGAAAAAAAAGATTATAAAAATTAAAACAGGTTGAAACCTATACCTATAGTCAAAAATATAAAATGATTAACATCTTATATTTTATATGGTTTAATCAAGTGTATCATTTGTACAATCAATTTATTATTAATAATTTCACGTGGCTTCTTAATAGTTAAAACTTATCAAATTAGATAAGCTTAATCTTAAATTAATTAACTTCATAAATTAAGCCTAAAAATCGAGTTCATATGAGATTAATTATAAATTAATTAACTTCATAAATTAAGCTTAAAAATCAAGTTTAGTTTCCAATGATGTTACGCTAATAAATATGCTGCATCCCGAGATTCGGGTTACTATATAAATTATAGAGTATCATGATTTTCTACAACGGGTCTGATTTTCGTCTCCGATAGCTTAAATCATACATAACACAACGAACAAATAAATGGTCAAAGGATTGGCAGAACCTACTCCCCGATATATCCTCTAATACTCAAATTAAAAATCTTTTTCAACGGATAGAAAAATGTGATGATATAAGAGAAATGTGTTGATACATGTTATGGGGGATTGAGTGTTGGAGTGCGCTCAACCCGGGAGTGGCTTCGAGAGGGCTCTCGGAAGGGAGTGACTTAGAGAGGGCACTCGACGAGGAGCGATTTTGAAGGATGGAGCACTAAGTTCCAATGCGTGCATCT
>JAOVVI020012127.1:0-12355 GCA_028571085.2 Nepenthes alata | reverse complement strand
CTTTCCGCCTTTCTGCCGTCAGCTCATTAATGCGCTGCAGGGTCGCGTCGTCCTCTGCCAGCGTGGCTTCGCACGTGCTTCCCGCGTGTCTGGGCTGGGCCTTTCGTTTCGCGTGGGCCTGACTACCCACCTTTTGGGCTTCGAAATATTTCATGGGCTAGGACATGAGACCCAACAATTATATAATTTTTTGTTCATTGTGTGCCTATATTTTCTAAAACTGTAAAATTTAATTATGTAAAGTTGGCAAAGTTAAAAAATAAGAAAGAATTGAGAATTATTGGGTGGCTGGCAGCGTCAGCGCACACGGGGCGAGAGCCGGAAGCACTGCAGACCCGCGGTAGAAGGCAACATAATTGAGGCGGTTCTAACGCAATGCTGTATGGTGAGAGAATGCTGGTGGTGTCGGAATTTAAAAAGATTAAGGATGCCCCTGCCTTGCCCGTGGCACATGAACTGCAACTACTGACACCACGCTATTGCCGGAAACTCTGCACATTCTCCCCATTTTTCAGATCTGCTGGCTACCATGGTCTCCTGAGTTGGCGATTTTCCTGACGTTTCAGACTTGAAAAAGCAAAAACTTAGACTCTTTCGTAGACTCTTAAGCATGCATTTCTGATAGATCAAGTGACCAAAGTTCATTTAGGGGTGGAATTAGGGTTTTGACGCAGGAAGCTCAATAATATGGAGGGAAATTCAGGAGGGAATGACGTGGAACTGCTATGTAGGACGCTGCAGGTGGAGCACAAGCTATTCTATTTCGATCTCAAGGAGAATCCCAGGGGTCGGTATTTGAAGATATCGGAGAAGACCTCTGCAACGAGGTCCACCATCATCGTCCCCTCCAATGGAATCTCCTGGTTCTTAGATCTCTTCAATTACTATGTTAATTCGGAAGAACAAGACTTATTTAGCAAGGAATTGCAGCTCGATACCAAGGTCTTCTCTTCTTCCCTATTTTGTTCCTGAACGTTCTACGTGATTAATCTATTTATCCTGGTTCAACTGTGATTTATTGCTTGCCCAGACTAACGTCTGAGCTTCTATTTTTAGGTATTTTACTTTGATGTTGGTGAGAATAGGAGGGGACGCTTTTTGAAGGTAATATTCACTGCCCCCTCCCCCCCCCTTCAATTTCATTATGTGCACATTATGCATCAATATTTATAATTCTTGTAAATTGTAAACCACACACCATATCTATTGTTCTATCCTGAAGATGATCCTCTTCTTTGTGCTTTCCCATTAGCTTTCACTCCTAATTAGGTCAGGAAAAGCAGCACAATTTCGCTGACAACTGTTGATATGTGATGAGCCGGCTGCAGTTTTATGAAATGAAATTGTGTTCCAAGTAAAAGTGCAGTTTAATATGAAATTAGGGATGTATTTGCAAGTATATGTCGTATTTACCCCAGGTATGCAGGGTAATAGTGAAAATGTTAATTTCCCCAGAATTGTTGGATGCCCCATCGCACTGTTCCTTTTTTTCCTTGCCATTGTGATACTTTCCTCTGAGGCTCACACCATACAATGTTTGAAAGGGGTTTTTGAATTGGTCCTCCTGGATATAGGTATGCAATGGACTTCTTGTAAAGGAGATGCAAGATGGAGCAAGGAAAAAACAAAGAGTCTTGTGCCAAAGTAATGATCACACAAGATTTAGTTGTAGCCTTGTAGAAGATTTAGGATAGCACAACACCCACACAGAAAGGGAGTGAGAGTTATGATGGAGGCATGCAAATGAGAATATGCTGGGTTGCAAGTTACAGGATCAGAAATTAATGGATCAAATTATTGCTTGCAAACGTCTACAAATATAGAATTTATAGCCACATATCTTAGACCTTGAGTAAAAAACATAAGAAAATCCTAATACTAGAATAAAGAAATTATAAATATGAGGAAACTCTAATAATAAGAAAGATTAATAATGATATAAAACCTAACAAAACAGGCCATGAATAACAGCTCATAATAAGGAAATTCTAAAATTATTAAAACGATATTAGCAAATAAAAACTCATGTCATTTCCGTTCATCCTATTGTTGTGGGGCATGTTATGATGGTCAATTTATTTGTTGGCTCAAGCAATTGTTTAAAGGGCAGTACAGATTTGGCTAGGAATCTGTTTCATCTTTTTAAGATGAGGCCAGATGTTATAGTTTATAAGGGTTGTCAAGGAACAGGATGGACCAAGTAGCAGTTGATTTTTGGTGGATGGTGTAGAGCTGTTTTGTTGCCTCTTTATCTTTTGCTGCCATGTTGGGGAATGGGTGTTTCTTTTTTATATTAGTACTGTAGGGCTATGATATTTGTTAGAAGTAGTCCTCTCAGATTGCTTCACTGGGGTTGGTTGTTTGCTCTATCGACTTTGCTCTAGATGTTTTCTTGGTTATGATGTCCCTGTAGATCCATCTATGGCTGTTAAGCTACACATTGGAGGTTCGTACAATCACTTGGGAGTCCTATGGATGCTCTTGTTAGTGATTCTGATGGATGCTGTGATCATACATGTCAGTGGAAGATGATTGGGATAGTTTATTTAGCAATAATTATATTTACCATTGCTAAGATGGTGTTCTTGGTGAAAGCTTGGAATTTGATTGCACTTATTATTTGCTGATGAAGGTGATTAGTCCTCTTGAAGACTGCTCTCCTATTGTGGATGTTATTTGCTTCAAATCTGAGTTATCTTACGTCTCAGGTGGAAATGCTGGTCTTTTGGGTCATGCTTTCATTTACCCGAAGGATTTGTGGATGAGTCTGAAAAATTTTATTTGAAGCCAAAAGTGCTTTCTTGAGGTTGTGTTCGTTGAAACTCCTCCAAGATAATGATATTGAAGATAATAGATTAGAGTAGTTAAAACCTCTACATTGCAAGAGTAAGGCTATCTCTTTTTCCCCTTTCTCATATATTATAGACTTGCGTTATATAAACAGTTGTTAATGTGTTGTTGTTGACTTGTGTTGCAACTAGGGTTTGTATGAACATGGAAAGTGGAGGGGATAATTAATTCTTCTTTCCCCCTGATCTTCGCTAATCACAGTCTTGCCTAATCTTGCTTTTTTATTTGGTTTATCTCCTTAACTTCCTTAACACTCCTGGTGTGTAAATGTCGTTTAAACCTAGTTTGGAATAAATGAATTTTAGCTGATTACCACTAAGGGAGTTTGTGAGTAGATTAGCAAGTTGATCTCTAAACTTTACAAATGACGTGCATATAACATCATTTATGATCATGTTGCGATAAAATGGCAATTAGCTTTGATGTGCTTCATTTGTCACGAACTTGGACCAAAGCAGGTCTAAACAAATACAATTTATTAAAACCCACAAAATTAAAAACCCAAATCTAGGTATGACCCGACAACGATCCAAATGATAACCATAATAATATGCACAGGATCTCATCGGATGACTTATCTAGACAATAAAATAAATCACGATCTACTCCACAATAACGTAAGGGAGGGACAAACCAATCACATACATATCTAATATACATAATGATTCAACTGTTCTCAATGCATAATTGTGGGCCTATATCCGGCCGATCTTAAAGTCCAAAATACATCTAATACATTTCCAAAACAAAAATAAACTAAAACTCACCAAATACAAATGAGGCTATGATCAACTTCGCGTCTAAACTCCCTGCAAGATATCCAAATCCACTAATCTGAATGATAAAAAAATAAAAATTTGACCGAAAGTTCAGTAAGTATCTATATAATATAATAAACAATAACGTTCGAAATTAGGAGGAGGGTCAATGAACATATTCAAAACGTGTAAGAACCACAAATCCGAAAACTCGACAACGAAAGTCCGAAGGTGGTCTTGTACTCAAAGCAAAATCTTATCAAAATATAATTCCAACAGGACATATTCTGAACGAAATATAATCCGAAAGAAAGTCACATAATTCTTAATACAAATCCAAAATCCAAATGAACTCTTAATACAAATCAACTCTTAATACAAATCAACTCTTAATACAAATCAATGCAGAAAACACATCAAAATCCAAAACATGCACAAATCGGAGAACCAAAAACTGAGAGACTAACTTGAGGAAGGGTTTCACATACTCCTGGTAATCTTGAGCCATATCAGCCACTATTTAGACTCATAGGTTGGACCATCTATATACTATCTCTTGTCGACAAGGAACAAAGCCACTATGTTTTGCCACCCGTAGAGTTGGGTGCAATTTTCAAACCTGTCTAATATATTAGGATGTCCAAGTATATTAGTTCCGTTTAATTATCTTATGATAGTTCTCATAAAATACAGTCAGGGAGGGTCTCTACATCACATATTTCAAAGGCTTTTCTTGCTGGCAGAAAAGGGAGTCAAAGCTTTCACTCGGGAAGGTCACAAAGCCTTCCCTGTTGGGGAAGGGCCACATATCGAATCGAATCACAAAGGTAGAGCCCGAACCCCAGGCAGCGATACATGTATACCACATGCACGGCCCATATACAGGCTTTCATGACTTTTATTTTACAAATATACTGGTACTTGAACATAATATCTTAAAATATTTTCCCATTTTCTATAAAATAAACAAAACCCTTAAATATTAGCAAAACTTAAACAAAACCCTAAAAGAATCCGTAAAAAGGACATGGATGTATGAGGGAAGTAAATAGGATAAGTAAACTAATATTCATGTATATTAAAACCTTCAAATGTAAGCAAAGTTTATCAAATGCAGATATAGATCAAGGATAGGGTATAAGGATACTTGCCTCAACCTCCAACTAAATAAATTTGACAAAATGATACTCCGAACTACCTCTTCTCTTTTTCCTCTCTCTTCTTTCTCCTCCCTCTCTCCACTTTCTTTCCCACGCGAATGGCTGAACAGTGGTGCGTTGCGCCTTATATAGGCAATCAGTGCTTGAGTGCCACTCGGGTCAGCATTAGGCGCTGTGCCCAAACCCTGGGCCGTGCACGAGCGCTGACTCAGGCACCCCTCGAGCTAGTCCTAACTGGATTCCGCGTTTTGGGCATGCCTCGGGCGCTCCTCGAGCGTAGCAACATTGATTTTCGGACTTAGGCGTGCGTTGGGCGCGCTTTAGGCACCTAGTTGTTTCCTTGCTCCGATAATCTTTCAAATTTCACATTACACAATTATTTTTCGATATTTTCATTTTAACTCAAAATAACATATAATATTAGATCAAATCAAACGGGAAGCGGGTATTACATTGTTCTTTCATGAAATGTTGGATATGATATAATATGTATTGGAACTTGATTATTACAAAATAATGGTGGTACAATATTAAGAGGGGAAAAACAATTTTCGTAAAGAAAATGTTTTAATCATTTGAGCTCACTCGTAGCGTGGGCCATCACCTTTTTTTCCTACTTCTGGGCTTGATATTTGCTAAACATAGTTTGCTTTTACGTTCCCAATGGAACAAGGTTTTCACCAAGGATGTTACCATACCTTGTTGTAAATCATCTATTATAAGGAGTCCCTACCTAGTTTGCATATATGAATCCTTCTACTTGAAGATGTCTATTTGAGCTATGTAATATTCCAAATCTCGAAACCTTCTTTAAATAATTAGTAATGCGTGTAAGACCTTTCCAATGAGGAATTTGAGGAGCTTCCAGAAATTGACTTATCACACTGTTTGCATATGAAATATTAGATCTAGTAATAGTAAGATAATTCAATTTTTTACCCAACTGACAGTACTGACTTAAATTTTCAAACAACTATTATTCCTCCTTCAGAAGTTTCATATTAGGATCCATTGGAGTGTCTACTGAATGAGTACCAAATAGGCCACTCTCATATAATAGATCAAGTATATACTTCCGTTGAGATAGATTGACACCTTTATGAGATCTAGTAACTTCAATCTCCAATAAGTAGTGAAGCTTCCTAAATTTTTGGTCTAAAACCGTTGTTGTAGGAACTGCATTAGACGTGCAATTCTGCCTACGTTATTTCTAGTGATGATAATATCATCTACGTAGAGATATCACATATTCTTCTATATATGGAATACTAAGTGGTCACTGTGACATTGCTGCAGCCAAACTCAAGAATAACCTCTGAAAAATTTTCAAACCATGCTTTGGGTGACTATTTTAGTCCATACAATGCCTTCTTCAATATACAAATATAATATTAGCACTTAATTGAAAGATTGTATGCTCGATGGCCTTTTTATTTGGGGTAACCAAGAAAGGCATTTGATAGATCGAATGTCATGGCCCCGGTCAAAGCAGGTTTTAATAATAATAAATAATTTTAATTCATAGAATTTAAATCCCAAATATGAAACAATAACCAAACAATTCCAAAATCCGGACGTGACCTAATACAACATTAATATAGCCCAAATAACCATATTAACAATATTAGTCATCACATGATCTCCAGGACTACTATTCCGGGCAAATAAACTATTATGACCTACTCCAAATATCGTAAGGAAAAGTGGCAACTCACAAAACAAACTAAATCACCGATTCATAATGAACCAATGCCACAGTTATCCAAATAATCAAATAATTTGAACGCTGTCCCTTTAACAATACAACATATTATCAACATTCTATCCATCACCCAAACAATACTAAAAATACATCTGCCATGCTTTCAATCTGAATATGAAATAGAAACTCACCAAATATAAGAGAAAATTCAATCTAATCCACATTCAAACTCCCTACAATGCATCTGAAGCTCACTAATTTGAAGGAATAAGAACAATGAAAATATAAGCCAAATACTTTGCAAGTATTAGTATATAATATAATAAACAAATGCGTCCAAAATTAGAGTGAGGGTTAATAAATATATACAAAACGCGTAAAAGCATAATCTAGAAGCCTGTCAACGAAAGTCCAAATGTGGTATTGTACTCAAAGTATAATTCAAAACGAAAGTCACAAGTTCTAATTGTGCGAGGCCAACCGATTTGCAACTGTGGGCAAAACTTGTGAATCTCAATCAAAATCTCAAATACAAAATTGAAAATGTAAAACATACCCAAATTGAAGAACCAAAGACCGGAAGACTAATTTGAGGAAGGGTTATACATACTTTTCATAATTTTAAACCATATCACCACTATTTAGACCCATGGGCAGGGCTGCCTGCATACTACCTCCTTTAGACGGGAACAAAGCCATATTTTTTGCCACATTTGAAATGGGTGTACTCTTCAAATCTGTTTGATATATTAGGATGTCTGAATATATTAGTTATGTTCAATTCACAAGGCTTTCCCCTCGAGAAAAGTCTCATATTGAATCACATAACGAAGATATAGCCCGACCTGAAGCACAATACATGGATAATACATGCACGACCCATATGCAACTGTTCATGATTTTTTCTTCACAAATATACTTACACAAACATATCATCTCAAAACATTTATCCATTTTTCACAAAACAAATAAAATCCTCGAATATTAGCAAAACCGAAACAAAACCTCGAATCCTCCAGTAAATCTACATACATGCACGAGTAGAACATATGGGGAAAAGTAAAATGACATGTATTTATATTAAAACTACCAAATATAAATAAAAATAACCCGAAATAGAAATAGACCGATAATAGGGTATAAGGATACTTGCCTCAACATCTAACTAAACAGATCTGATAAAAGAATGTTTCGAACTACCTTTTCTCCTCTTTCTCTATCTTCCTCCTCCTTCTCTTTCTCTCCTTTCTCTTCCTTCCTATGTGAAATGACCAAAACAATGTGCATCATTTCTTATATAATTGAATCGGTGCATGATCGTCGCTCAAGCGCGCGTCAGGTGCTGTGCCAAACCCTCTCTGCGCCTAAGTGCTGCCTCAGGCGTGCCTCGAGCGTGACCCCTATGGGAATCAGCTCTCGGGCGCCGCTTCAGGCTCTCATCGGGCGTGCCCTAATCTAGAATCCGCACTTAAGTGCACATTTGGCGTGCTTCAGGCGCTAATATGCTTCATTGCTCCGAATATTCTTCGAATTTTCTTCGAATTTCACGTTACACAATTATTTCTGATATATCCAAAAATTAACTCAAATTAAATTGATAATGTCAAATCAAATCAAATTGGAATCGAGTGTTACATTGAGGATCTAGCTTGTCAGAATAAGATCTAAATTTATGAACATAGCCCACACCCCAAAACCTCTAGAGGCAATAAAAAGGGTGGAGATGATGGAAAATGGAGAGAAAAAGGTGAGACAACATCCAAAATATAGGATGGCACATGATTAATGGGATAGCATGCAGAATGTCGCTCCAAAATTGCTTGGGAACATGCATGTTACACGTAAGGGGTTGGACAACTTTCAATAGGTGACAATTTTTTTGTTCAATGACCCCATTTTTGCTAGAGAGTATACACATGAGATCTGATAAAGAATACTTTTAGAGGCGAGATAGGAAGTAGAAGTGGTGGACTCATTCTTTAGCATTATTAGAGCAAAGAATCTAAATATTGTGTTTGAATTGAGCTTTAATCTAAGCCTGAAAAAACTAAAAGATAGACAATAACTATGTGCAATTTTTCATCAGATGTATCCTAGTAATATGAGAAAAATCATTCACAAAAGTGACGAAATATTGAAATTTATTAGGAGAAATATGATGGGTCCATACATCAGCGTGGACTAACTCAAATGATTTAGAGATACGACTAATACTTTTAGAAGGAAATGACACATGGTAGTATTTACTAAATTAACACGTTTCACATAATAGAGACAATATAGACTGTAGAACATCAACTTAACGCTTGAGATTAGGCAGGGATGGATGACTACGACGATAGTACTATTATCTAGGAGATGCTATTGACCAGAATGCTTAGGGAGAGTTAGGTAAGATGTTAAGGTAATATAGACCACCTGATTCATGGTCCATTCCAATCAACTTCTTTGTCACAAGATCATGAAAAATGCAAATGAAAGGAAAAAAAAAATTCACAATCTAACATAAAACTTTGGTGATTTGACTAATAGACAACAGACTGAACGAGAAGTCTAGAGTATGAAGAACATCAAATAAATTAAGATTAGGGTTCAAGTGGGTGTTTCCTATGTCTACAACTTTAGTTCGAGAGCTATTAGCAACCGCAATACATTTAGAAGAATCAATAGATTGATAATTGAGATAGGAAATGAATGAACCAATTATATGTTTATTGGCTCCAGAACCAATAATCCATGAATTGCAAGTGGAGGATAAAAGATAATGGAATATAGTACTCGATTGCCCAACAGTGGCCATAGCAATAGTTGTTTTATGAGTCAGGAACTCAGCATACTCATCTTGTGGTGTAATGTCAAATGAGGAGTGAGAGATTTCCATTTAGGAAGTTTGGTGTGCTTAACTACCTAGTTTCCAATGCTAATCCCAATAATAATTGACCGAGTAACCATGACGACTATAGTGAGTACACTTCTAAGAGTCACGACCTCTTGAGCAACCACAGCCTCTCGCGTCACAACTGCCCTTTGGAAAACTACCTCTAGACCCCTGTTCTCCTCTAATGGAAGATCCTTCTTGAAAGGAACTAAAACCACCACGAGCAACAGATGTATGTTAATCTCCAGTAGTGGAATTTTTGAGAGAGTGGAGCGGTGAACGTGAGAGAATGCCTCAGCAAGAGAGGAAAGTTATGACCTGCCTAATATCTATGCATGGATTGCCTCAAAGTGGAATGGAAGACTAATAAGGAACTTCACAACATCAATATCCTCTCGTTGCTTTGCCATAGTTTTGAAATATGAGTGGTTGATGTAGGTTCCTTTATTGGCAAACAACTGAAAATTGATTGTAATATTCAGCTATACTTTGAGATTATTTGTCAAGCCCAAAATACTGTTTGCACATTTCATAAATATAGGTTGTTTCACCTATGCTAGAGTACATATATTTAAGATGTTCCCAAACGACTTGGACAATATCAAGAAAGAGTGATGATAACCCAATATGAGGCTCTATGCTAGTTAGCATCAACCTAATATGAGGCTTTATATTTGTTACGAACTCGAAATTAAGCAGATCTAATTAATTATTATTTATAAACCAAAAATCTCAATAATTCAATGATAAATATTGTCCCAAAACTTCAGGTGTGACAAACTAAATGTACAGGACTTGACAAGTCAAAACCCACATAGGAATTCATCGGATAACCATTCAGATAAAACAAATATGACTTGTTCTACAAATAGTCGTAAGGGAATAGCTAAATAATAATAGCAACTCATCCATATGATAAAATGAATCTAACAAATCTTAATATACAACCTAGAGGCCTACATTAAGCCGATTCTAAAATCCAAAGATAGCCCAAACAAAACTATCCATAAATCGATATACAAACAATGCCATTTATCTGAATAAATATGATACTCACCAGAGAATGTGATACCGCGTCGAATCTCAATCCTGCTCTTGTAATATGGCCCAATTATCTACTTTGAATGGACAAAATATAAAATGAGCCTAGTGCTCTGCAAGTGTCATATTTATAAATAATGAGTCCAAATTAGAGAGAAGGTCCAAAATAAATGTCAAATCAAATAACAGAACTAAATCCAAATCGTCGATAATCAAAAATCCAATATCAAAACCGATGGTACTCTTGTACTCAAATAGTATATCAAATTAAAATTGATATCAGATCAGAACACAGTTCTCTCGGAACTTATATATATATATAAAACAAAAGTGATCCAGATGGAAAATTAGATAATTATATGTCAGAGCAGATGTCTAATCTAAAGGTCTGATCAAATTGTGATCCGGGATAGAATCCAATAGCTAAGTGGTCCAATCGCGTATGCAAATAACATAAGTTAGAACAGAGTTAGAAACATATATCCCAAAATCCAGATCAAACATATAATCAAAATCAGATGTACGAGACATACCAAAACCCATCTGTGGGAGAAATTGGTGAATATCAAAATTAAAGTTTAAATCAGAGTCCGAATACAAATCCATGTAAAAATGCAAAGTATCACTAAATTTGAGTTCTGATTATTTAAAGACTAATTTAAGGAAAGGATTATTCCTAACTTGGTAACCTTAAGCCAGATTAAATATAGGTAAGGCCACCATGTTAGGCCACCTATATACTCTATCTCTTATCAGTAATGTTGCTTACTATGTTTTGCTACCAGTGGCTTTAGGTGCAATTTCTTAAGTTATCAAATATATTATGACATTTGAATATATTAAATTTTATTTTTAAATACCAGACAGATGGGGCGGGTCACTACAACAGAGCCTTTCCTGTCAGTGGAAAGGGATTTCAAATAACAAATATTTCCCTATCGGGAGCTAGCCAGATAATGGATAACAGATAGTCGTGACCACAATCGTCGGACACATGCATGTTAAAATAACGGCTCAATGCAAGTTTCACGCTTGATTCCATACCGATATACTATTATAAAAATATGCAGTATTGGATATTTTTTAGACTTTCATAAAATAATAAAACCCTCCAAAAATCACAGAACCCTAACAAAAAGCCCAAATTGACCGATAAATCATACATGCAATGTACATGATAAATAGATCAGTTGTATAAAAATAACATAATATTAGTAAAATCTTCAAAGAGTAGTCAAAATATATCAGATGTTAAATCAGATCAAAAATAAGGATTATAGATACTTGCATCGACCTTATACCAAACAAATTAGGAGAAGGATGCTCCGAGGTACCTGAATCACACACTTCTCTCTCCCGTCGCGCGTACTCTTCATCGCTCTCCTTCCTTCCTTCTCTCTGCTGCGCTTACTCCTCTTCCCGCGCTGCGCCACCTTCGCCTGTGAGCCACTCTCCCCCGCTTCCTCCTCCTCCTCCTTTTCTCTCTCCCTCCTTCCTTTGCCGTGTGCGCCGCTCTCGCATGTAAACCCTCTCTTCTCCTCTTTCTCTCTCCTGCTGCACGCCTCTTTCTCGCCGCTCCGCCTTCGCCCGTGCTGACTCCTTTTTATTCTCCTCTCTCTCTCTCTTTCTCCTTCCTCTTCTTCTCTGCGCGCGTGAGCTCCCTTCCCCTCTCTCTTCCTTCTTCTCTTTGCGCACTGACTCCCCCCTCTTCCCCTTTTCTTCTTTCTTTTTCCTCCTTTTTTTCTTCTTTCTGCTACGGTTTTGCCACACGCAGTTTTCCATTTTTTTAATACTTTTATATATAATATCCAACTGATGCTCGGGTGCCTCTAGGGCACACTTCAGGCTCCATGATGCAAATTCCGATTTTTTTTCAAATTTCTACACAATATATAATTAATTTTCATCACATCTAAATTACCCAAAATAATAAATATATTCAAAATAAATCAAATGGAATTTAGAG
>JAOVVI020012126.1:0-12356 GCA_028571085.2 Nepenthes alata | reverse complement strand
TAATAAAACGTAACGCCACCTCACCTCACCCTTCGCGATTCTTCTGTCCCCTTTCCCCTGCTGCAGTTTCTCCCTCTCGTCTCTCAGTCTGTCTCTCTTACTCTCCCGTTTCCAGATCTTTCTCTCTCTCTCAGTTTCTCTCTCACTCTCTCCGTCTACCTCTTTCCTTCCGTTTCTGGCGTTTCCGTTGTTTGCCCTCATTTAATCACTAGACCGTTGTAGAGTAGGGTTATAAATTGAGGCGTGCGATAGTGGTGTGGATCGTCCGAGCCTCTGCAGACGAAGCTTCCTGTGCCAGAGTCGCCGTTGTCTGGAGCCATGGCCGCCGTTGCAAGCTTGAGCCGAGGGGGTGTCGCCGTCCTCAATCGGTGCCGGATCCACCATCACAAACCCTAGCCGATTGCTACAGTTGAAGCCGTCGCCGTCGCCATTCTTGGTCCGGAGTTGTGCCGCCGACGTTCGCCGTTAGTTGCCGTTGCCGTCGTCAGTTTGTGCCGCCGTCACCGAAAAAGCCTCGCCGCCGTTAAACCCTAACCGTGCTACACTTCTGTCCAAATCAGGCAAGTAACAACCCTCGTTCTGCAAGTAAATTCCTCTTCTCTGTAATCGAATCCTTTCTTTCTAACTATTGTTGTTAATCTGCAATAAAATGGTAAAAGAAAAGGAATTGGGCAAAAACAGAGCTTCGTGCTCTGTTGGCCGACTGGCTGTCGGTGTTGTGCAGGTGCGTGTGTGCTCGGTGCTCGGTGCGTGGGTTTGTATGGCCGAGTAAGTATACGGTATATATATAGTTATATACGCGTGTGTACGGTTGTGTTGTGTGGCAGTATGTGTATTCGAGTGAGGATGTTTGTGTTGTAAGTGTAATGGGTGTGTGGGTGAGCGGCAGTACTGGTGCAGGTGTACTGCCGTGTGTGGCAGCATATGTTGTGATATATATATATGTGGCAGGGTGTTTGTGTTGGTATATATATATATATATTTGTATTATATTTATAAATGAGCTGGAAGTATGTGTTTATATTGTGTGCATGGGTAAGAATAATAAGAGTCAGTTAAGTGATTATTTCTATATCTCATTGATGAATTCCGGTAAATTATTCTTCGCATTAACTTTGTTGGTGTGCGTGCATTTTATTGACACTCTATGACTAAGTTGAGGAGAGCGTATGAAAACATTAAGGTATCGAGTCGAATGGGAGGCTACGGAACCTTAGTGTAGCCTACACTTTTTCGATACTTAATCCATAATCCGGAAGTTGAGGTCATTTGGATGGATACTTATAATCATATGAACCAAGTGTGTGAAAGATCAGTGAATATTGTACTGAGGTGGTACTGGGTTTGACTTATTAATGATATGAATATTCTGTTCCTGAAGGGGCGTGGATCAAAGGATCACAAAATACGTGTGGGTTATCCAATGGGATAACGAGAATGTTGCTTGTGTGTGTGGATTGGATACGGTACTTGTACATTGCGGCTGGCAAGTATCATGAGATCATAGGGTCGCTTGTCAAACTTGCGAGCACCAAAACCTTGAGAATTACCCAATCATGGGTGGGTGTGTAGATTTATAGTGATGTATAAGGTCCGAGAATACTTTCGTGATATCTTGTATAATTGGAACCTCTTTTGTGATGGGTTCAATGGAAACCTATATCGTGATTGATATCCGGGTTCGGTGGAATCTAATTTGCATCTCTAATGATTTGTTGTCATATGGCCCTTGAGTCGTAGATTCGACAGGTTGTTGAATCTCGGATAATTATTGTTTTGTTTTATATAATTATGATATTATTATTCGAGACGTTTTATTGCATTCTGTTATTTTATTGATTTATTTACTTGTTGGGCCTTAGGCTTACCCTTGCATTTTGTTGGCTCCAGAGTAGAAGCTATGACAGGTTAGAAGAAATCAAGCTGTGGCCGAGAAAATTTGGGATAGAGATGATCTTGGGATTAGAAACTCGGACAAGAAGTTTGAGAGTTAATTCGATTGGTCGAGACTTTATTTAATTATGTTATCGGGACTGCATTTTCAGAATCATAATTTTATAGACAATTATTGTCTTTAGAAAATTTATTATGAGAATTATGATTATTATGTTATGCATTTATAAGGTTATTTATGATTTTACGTTTTCGCGTGGCTGTTTCGGGTCGGGTGATTCAAGCTCTGGGCATCACAGTTAGTGATTCTATGTCATGAAATATATGTTGCGTTTTAGGACATAGGATTGAGAATATTATAGACCATTAGAAAATGGGTAGGCCAAAATATTAGAATATGTTATAGTTTAAGTTTTCTTGTTTTTGAGGTTGTCAAGACATAAAAATATGAGAACAAATGACTTTTGCAAAGCCTATAGTGGCACCCCCTTTGAGACAAGCCGAACAAGATGTTTTAAATTGCAGTAGCTTAGGACTATATGCCATGCATTGACGTACACCAAGGAAGAAGATACAAACTTCGTTTGATCGACGATAATCATAGAATCAAGTAGAACTTATACTATTCTTGATCAGGAGAGTTTCATCTCCGACTGTTGAAGTGTTACACATCAACTATCTATTTAGAGTAGTTATGGATGATTCAGAATCTTCGCATCTATGGCTGTGATGTACCGTATTTTCTACCAAAAATTCGAAAGAGTTTCGACTGTAATACGATCGTCGGACAAATACAAAACTTGTACATATTCCTGTACAACAACCAAATAATGCACAATACACAAATCACATGATCCAAAGTTGCCAGCTACCCGTGGTACCTACGTATAACTCTGGTACGACGTTGGCTCAGAAAAAGATGCAACTAGGTGCCAAAATAAACCATACTGCCCTATGGAAGCATATACATACATCAAAACAGCGGAAACTAAACCATCTCTATATCATCATCATCATGCATAGACACTAATATAAAAATCCATCAGAAATATAAAATATTCCATTAGAAGACATAAAACTACATAACTAAGGCTATAAAGTCATCTTCTACGTTTTCGAGCCTAGTCGACTGAAATCCTCTACCCTGCCTCATCGGGTGCAACTCATGCTCATCTGAATGAAGGAAAATAGCAATGATGAGTCAAAAGCTCAGCAAGGCGCACACACACACACATATATCAAATGACATGTAAAATTTCATATTCAAAAAATAATAATGCATATAGGAGGGAATAGAGAATGCATGTGAGATCATAAAACATAATTCAGAAAAGATGTTTTTGTCATTCGTTCCAAATTTCTTTTGTTCATTTCTTTTTCTTTTCTTAATCATCAAATCATGCTGAAAAACTTATTTTGTTGGAGATTAGGGCCAGTAGGCATTATTGACTAAAGGAGCGGTCGGTCGTAACCTGGGTTGTGTTTGCTTTTACACAATCAAAAGTCATCTCCTATTCAAGACAGACGACCAATCCCTATAGACGGGGCCAGTAGCCACAAGCGGCACCAAAACAAATGACGTTCTGCTATAATATACTATGGTATGTCAAGGAATATCACCCGCTATAAAACACGGCTAGGATAATCCTTGAGTTTCCACTGTAATATTTATAGCATGCCAAAATATACTATTTGCTGAACAATTCTCGGTCCAAGTTCTTAGTTCCTTATTTCTTTAGGGAATTCTGCTTATAAGTACAAAATTTTTCGTTCCCACTTTGCTGAAGAATGGTTCATAAATCTATCAGTTCTTCGTTCCAGAGAAGGGTTCATAAGTCCATCAATTCTTCGTTCCGGTGAACGGTTCATAAGTCCATCAATTCTTCATTCCGGAAAACAGTTCATAAGTCTATCACTTAAGTGCGGAATATCCTTTCGTAGTTTTTTTCCATAAAACTTATTCAGATTCATATTTTCATATTCTTTGAGTTTAAGTCCTCACGTGACCATATTACATGTATAATTTTTCTTGAAGCTTGAAAGAATTAAGAAATTCTTTTCATATTATACCAAATAGAATTTATAACGCTTCCGAATTATAATTCTTAACAAATGGTTCATGACATGATTTTCGAAACATGCAAAATTATCATATCCATAATACATGATAAATCATTATAAAGCTTAGAACATGTAAGAAATTCTTACTATAATGAGCCATATATAATTTTAGAGCTTCTGAATGACAAATCGCTTCACGAATGCAGATACTATAATTTTCTAAGCATATACAAGATAACACATTTAATGTACATGTGGTTAAACATTACTATTCGCGTTCGATAATATTTTCAGAATACATAAAATTTACCTATATAAATCTGTGGGTATAAGTACCAAATATACGAAGTTCCCGCGTTCATAAAACTAGGATTACGAATTTTCAAAGCTACATCATGCATAAATTACGATTAATTCGGATAAAATCCAAAGGGGGCGCGGGTTAGGGTTCCGGTGAGCATAAAACTGTACAAAATTACCAATTCGGACACCAATTGATAAATTAACATGTTCAAGGTATGGGTAACAATATTTTAGAGCCAATTTATGCAAAATCCCAAAATAAACGGTGAAATCGTTTGGGACGCGGGATTGGGGTTCTATGTTCGAAAATCGGTCAAAACTATGAAATCGGGCGTGAAATTCACGTATGTGCATGCTCGAGTCATCGGTAATACAAAATATAAACCTATTCAGGTATCGGAACGAGGATACTCGAAGAAAAGGGAATAAAAGTGCAATAAAACAAAAGATGAGAGTATGGGTGCACGTGCCTCGGCCTGATCTATCACTTTTCTAACTAGCTCTAAGTCATAATCAGACTCGGGAACCTCGATCTCTTCCTACTCTCTCTCCGCGCACTGCTTCTGCCCTCTCTTTTCACATTCCTCCTCCGCCGATGACGGCTCCGACACGGGCGACGGCGAGAGCAGCAACCGAAGACAACACGGCGGCGACCACGGTGGCATTACAGTTGAAGATTTTCCCTCTCTCTCCATTGCACCTATAAACCCTCATCCATCAAATTCTCAACCGATTTCCACAAAATTGGCGCATGCAACCCACAAATCGGCATCCACAAGGAGTAAGAAAGGATTTACTTACCTCAATTTCACCCGATTCTTCCAGCAACGGTGGTGACAGTGGCGGCTCCTTCGACCTGCACAATTTCCTCCTTTCCTTCACACCATGGCACATATCAGAGAGTGAGCTTCGTTGGGCTTCCATTTTTGGCAATGACGGCCAGTGGTCTCTTGTGCCGCCTCTCTCTCTCTCCTCTCTCCTTTCTTCCCTCCTCTCTACCTTATCCTCTTCCTTCTTTTTATTTTGTTTATTATTATTATTATTATTGTTACGTTCCGTATTCTTATGTCCATTTTAATCATAGGGAATATGTATTTACTTTGACAATCTGTAAATCACAACAAATCATAATACACAGGATCCAGAATAAGGTCAATCATTAATGGCTCTGACATTTATTCAACGACAATATAAATGCAGCTTGTGATAAGGAAAGATATCAACTAACAATCTTATATTATTATTGTTACGTCCCACATTCTTATATCTATTTTAATCATAGGGAGCATCTATTTACTTTAACAATCTGTAAATCATAACTAATTATAATACACTGGATCTAGAATATGGCCAATCATCAATGGCTCTGACATTTATTCAATAATAATATGAATGCAGCTTGTGATAAGGAAAGATGCTAACTAACATCCCAATATTCATCTTATAAGAATTACACCGAAACTTACAAGATAACCATAAGAGATTTGCAAATATATTTCTGAACTATCAGTACTAAAATTTACATTTTCTGAAATGCTTATAAAGTTACAAGTTCTTACATCATTACTCAAATTAAATTAGTTATATCATTACTGATTACCACATACTTAATAGTTCTTCTTTACTATTGTTTACCAGGTTTGAACTCCTGCGAAGTATCTAAAAGGAAAGAAAATAATAAGAAAATGAGTCAAATGCTCAGTAAGAACATAATAGTAAATGACATGCATATTTATCTTTAAAATAATTTATAAGGAGGAATAGGGATCATGATATATATAAAAATATATATATTTTTTCAGAACATTTTCATGATGCAATTGACTTTTTTTTTTCTTGTACTTAATTCTTTTTATTTCCCTTAAGGAACCAAGGCTAATAAGCCTTACCAGCAAATGGAGCGTTTAATCGATATCTGTATTATATTAATTCACACAATAAAAGACTAAAATCGCACAATATAGCGATACTTTCTTCCTTATTTATATCTCGAAGACAAGATGGATTGTGTTCACTCCATACAAATCAAAGGCCTTATTTTTCTTATTTACATCCCGAAGACAGGATGGTACTACCTATTATCTCCCGGTAAATGGGGCCAAAATCGTACAGCGATACTTATCCAGACAACAATCTACACTATAATATCTTAAGACATGCTAGAGAATACTATTCGCTGAAATAAATCCTTAGTTCAATTTCTTTACTTCTTAAAAGTCCTTATTCGTAATTTTGTTTCTTCTTCTTAATTTTCTCATTTTAGAGAAAATTTATATTTCCTTAGTATCATATTAGTTTCCACTCATGCATAACATGTCATATACGTTCGTAGCACAATCACGATCAAGCATATTGACAAAATAAATTCTTATAAATTGTTACATGTGTTGGACTTATTTTTAGACAATACATTATTTGACTCCCAATCCATAAATTCCATAATTTATCGGTGCACTAATCGGTTATGTTTTATTTTATCTCTTTAATTGGTTTGATCACAAATCCGGTTTATGGGTCAGTTTGGTTTTTCATAATATTTTGCCGGTTATATCACGTGAGTCGGTTCACTATTGTCTATATAATAAATGACCGGTTCATCATTTTAAAGAATTCTACATAAACCAGCTCACTTATAAAATTAGCCGGTTCATTAGAAACCGGATCATTTCTAATCTTTAACATTCGGTCTTTGTAATGGCCAACTGATTTACATGATGACTAGCTTATTGACTAATTTAACATACCATATAAGGTCGGTTTATTATTTATTTCGTAACTGATTCACACTAAATTAGTAAAATAGGCAATTAAGTGCAAATCGGCCGGTTTAGTGGTGATAAAATCGAGGTATTTTTAAAAACCGCTTTACATGGTGATAAATCAACCCTAGTACTAAATAATATAATCGGGTCAGCTGCTGGTTCAACCAGTTCATGGCCGGTTTAGTCCATCAAATGGACTACCAGATTCAGCATCTATATGGACGAATGGTTCCGTTGCTCATTTGGGGATCAGATTCAGTGTTCCATTTAACCCATTTTCATAAGCCGATTTTACAGAATCTTAATTAGGGTATTAACTAATTGGTGACCAATTTTGAGTCGGTTTGGTGGTTGGATGGAGGCTGGTTTGACCTGATTTTTTCAAATTGCCAATTTCAGCATCAGTATACAGGGGTTGGTCCAGTTGTTATTGTTGGATCCGGTTTAGTGAATGAATCACTATGAAAAATTACATTCCATACATTTTCGGAATCAACACATAATTGTGGACCAGTTTGTATGAATTTTCCAATTTTATTCTTACACGGGTTAAAGTTATGCATTGATCTTTCATTCACAGCTTTACTTCTGGCCAGTTCAGTAACGTTTCCTTTTCTTTGGGTTGAATTGGTTGGATTTTGAGCTGATAAAATTACGCCAATTTTAAAGCATATTGCCAGTTCATTGAAATATCTTACATAATTTTTGTGGAGTTTGAATTGGTCTAAAATTTGGTGAAAACAGCAGCCAAAGTCAGCACCAGTGACTGCTTTGTTTTCATCAAGTTCAACCTGCCAGTCTACTTTGTTTCCATCGAACCGGTTGATTTCGTGAAGAATTATTCTAAAATAAAAATATGGTGATTTAGTCAACATATTAAAGTTTCTTCACTAAAATTTTCATGGGATAAATCAACCATTAACAGTATGTAAAAATTATCATATTAGCAAGCATAACGGCAGGTTGTAGAACCAACTTCATGATGTATGTTTCTGAATTTTGACTATTTTAGCATAGTAACAACAGGGATTATTCCAGAATAAAAATATGGTGATTTAGCTAATATTTTAAAAAATGTTCATTGCATAAATCGATCAAATAAGCATGCAAAAATTCGGACATCAGCATGGTGTAGTAGAGTTCAGCAACAGAGTTCCATTTTAACATGTTGCTGAACTTTGCTCATTCTAGTATGGATTCGGTGAGAATTTTAAGTATTTGACTGACAATATCTCAATATAAAATCAAAAATTTAACAACAAATCGAAGAGGGAGGTTTTTTCATGGAGATATTTTTAATTTAATTTCAAAGTTTAGCTGCCAATCGAGCCTTTCTCCAGACTCTGGTTTCGGTTTTCTGTTTTTGCTCCTCTTTTACCTCAACTTTTCTCCGATTTTTCCTCTCTCTGTTGGTGAATATCTAAAATATCTAGCCTTATGTGTCTATTAATTATTAAAAATTTCTTGAATTTATTGGAGCTTGCCACCTGCCTCATAAGGTGTCAAAAGCTCCTACTACCATAAGCTGAATCAGCTTGTATGCAAGCCGATGTGCTGCCCCTTTGTTTTGCCACTTATTGGAATTATATTGGTGATTATTTGGATGCATGTTAAGCCTCCTAGAGTGTCAAGTGTCGCACTAATTTTAACCATGCAAAAATTGGTTTCCTTTTATTTTTATTTGAGGCCACGTGAGGGGTGTGCTGAAATCAGATCTCTCCTTGGCAGCCGAGTATGTGTGCGTTTCTCTCCAAATTCCTTAGAATTTCTGACTTAGTAGGATGTTTCCATTTGTGTAGGAGATACTTATGCCATGTATGGTTTGAATACTTTATAGAAATTTTGGAAAATAGTTGGAATTTTGGAACTGGTTTCTCTCCCCTCCCAACTCATTTAAAAGGTCCCATCCAAAGGGGACCGCCAAGAAGAAGAATCAATCTTTCCACCTATTTGTCGAGTTCTGATTCCTTCCGCTCAAATCGAACTCAGGGCGATGGAAGCATGAAATCAAATCCCCACCTTATTGGAACCGGTAGACTACTTTTACTGTCGTGGGCTCTAGCACTAGACCGTGAAGACATGCGAAGACACACAAAGAAACCAGGTAGTGGACGGTTCTGGGCTGCAACCTTGCCACTGGCACCCCTAAAGTGGCGAGGCACCGATGCAGCTCCGGCGCCAGAGGAAAGCGAAGTCCCCCCTTTAGGTGGGTCTCGTACACGGTGAAAAATCCCTGGGGAGGGGAGCAGGCTCTACTGCCTTTGCCTGGCAGCAAATATACCATGGAGCTCAGAATCTTATACCTGGCTCATAGAGTTTCGACGTCCTTTGAAGTAAGGACGGATTCAATGTCATTTACGCAAGGTGTCGGCATTGCATGGGCTCTACAGTATGTCAATCACTCGGCGCCAATAATGATGAGTGGCACAGCGCCTCTTGTACGTCCAGATGGACTCTAAGAAGGAATAGGTCTTGAGGCCTCCGCATTTAATGCGACAGCCGGTGGCGCACAAGTATGAGGCCACTCCCCTCAGTTTGACAGCATCTGTTTGGTTGGTCAACGACCCTTCAGCGAACATGCAAAGAGGCTAAAATTCAAGCCTCCAGGCATGGGATGCTAGTGATGGGTTCAGCCTGGAATTGACTCAATAAGAAGGCCCGCAACAGAAGGGAAAAGTACAAGAGGCGGTTTTCACACAACACTTCTCCACAGAACCTGGGTTCAAAGGATGGTCCAGCCGGCCCAGTCGGCCAAGCTAGTCTCATCGGTCCAGTCGAATCGGCCCATGAATCTTTTCCCACGCGCTGAAGGAACTTACCATAACTCGTCGGAACAGTCTGGCAGATATTTCCAGAATATTCATCCACGATCCACGATCTCGCCTAAAATGGCCTATGCTAGATGGGGCAGTTTGTTCCCTAAAAGGCAACTGTCATGCTTGGCGCCCCTGATGGTCACGTCAAAGAAGGAAAGGATTTGCTCCCAACCAATTTTTGCTTTATCTACGCAAACAGCTCGGTGAATGGTTGTCACTAGCCAGGAGAGTGTAAACCGCTCTTCAGCTCTATAAATACCCCTCATTCTTGACTGGAGAAAGGGACGACGCTAAGACACCTAAAAAGCAAAACACTTAGATACTCAAACACTTAAAACACACTACCAATCGAGTCCTGCCACCACTCCAAAGGAGACTTCCGACGACACTCCAACACCCGGCCGGCGACCTCCAAAAGGCGCTCTCTCTCTCGAGCGCATCTCTCTCTCTGAAACGCTTCCTGTAGAGTGCACCCCTCGGAGCACCGCTCTCCAAAAATCAACACTCAATCCCCTTACCTATGCAGTCACACTTTCTTTTCTACATTCTCGCATCTTTCCATTAGATTGAGAAAGATTGCTAACTTGAGTGTCAGAGAATATATTTGGAAGTGAGTCATACTAGTTCTTTGACTTTTTATTTGTCTGTTGTATTGCACAGGATTCAGGTTCAAAGTAGACAAAGACCGGACTCATTTTAGATTGGCTAGACCGAGAGACCCAACTTGCAGCTTCCTAATCTGTACAGTAACCTGGATCTGAGGACGCGTCAAGATCAAACTTAATTATAATTTACATTCTATCATAAATTGTTTAACTTATTTAAATTATAAGAACATATGATTTATTTTTTCCCGTCTTGCAGTTCCTCTGACACGAAAGAAAACGCCACCAGTCTTCACAACAGGCACTGCCACGAGTCCTCACAATAGGAACCGCAACTATTGCTGAAGTTGCCACCAACGAACACCGCTGATGGCATTACCTGTCTACAGCGCCATCGTCGGTACATTTCTATCACTATTTTCTATCGCTGCCTTTCTCCCTCATCCAATTCCTAAATCCCCCTCTCACACTTGACATCGGGATGGTGGGACTTTCCTTCCCCGTTGTCTCACTCCTCCCATATCTGCTGCCACCGGAGACATCAGATCAGATATCCTCCCCTTCCCTCGTTGATTGTTCTCATACCGAGTTCTCTCTCTTTGATGGTATCTCTTGGGAGGCTGTGCTCTTAGTGATGTTTCCACGATGTGATAATGTTACTCGGTTGTGGTGGTAGTCTTCGACTGATGGAGTGGTGGCCGGGTCATTTGGTGGCCTGCAGGGTGGTAGATGTCTGAGAGTGAGTTTAACCCTGCTAATTTCGGCCTTAACTCTTCAATTGACATTTGAAATTTGAGAAATTGAATTTTTGAATGTTACAGACATGGAAGGATTGATGGGAAATCATAGGCGTGAAGATGTCAACTGGCTATGTTCACTATCAGAAGCTGAGCTCGTAAGTGCAAATTCTATAATTAAACTTGCCTAGAATTGAAATGTTGAGTTTGTATCCTCGTGACCATTATTAGCTTTATGCATGTATGCGCCAACTCTGAAGGCTATAATAATAGAGCATATCAATAAATCCTAAAGATTTTTTCATCTCTCTTCTTTTTCCAGTCATAATGCATGAAACTAGCAGAAATATTTTGTTACGAGAAAAATCAATGAGGGAGGGAGAGGATATCCGATCTGCTGTCTCCAGTGGCAGCAGATATGTGAGGAGTGAGACAACGGGGAAGGAAAGTCCTGCCATCCTGGTGTCAAGTGTGAGGGGGATTTAGGAATTGGATGAGGGAGAAAGGCAGCGATAGAAAACAGAGATAGAAATGTACCGATGGTGGCGCTGTAGACAGGTAATTCCATTGGCGGTGTTCGTTGGCGGCAACTTCAGCAATGGTGGCGATTCCTATTGTGAGGACTGGTGGCAGTGCCTGTTGTGAAGATTGGTAGCGTTTTCGTTTGTGTCAGAGGAATTGCAAGACGGGAAACAATACATTATATGTTCTTATAATTTAAATAAGTTAAACAATTTATGATAGAATATAAATTATAATTAAGTTTGATCTTGATGTGTCCTCAGATCAAGGTTACTGTACAGATTAGGAAGCCGCCAGTTGGGTCTCTCGGTTTAGCCAATCTAAAGTGGGTCCGGTCTCCGTCTAATTTGAACCTGGATCTTGTGCAGTACAACAGACAAACAAGAAGTCAGAGAATTTGTAGGACTCACTCCCCAGTATATCCTCTGGTACTCAAGTCAGTAATCTTTCTCAATCTAATAGAAAGATGTGAGAATGTAGAAAAGAAAGTGCAAATGCACAGGTAAAGGGATTGAGTGTTGATTTTTGGAGAGCGGTGCTCTGAGGGGTGCACTCTACCAGAAGCGTTTCAGAGAGAGCGAGAAAGCGTCTTTTGGAGGTCCCAGCCGGACGTCAGAGTGTTGTCGGAAGTCTCCTTTGGAGTGGCGGCAGGACTGG
>JAOVVI020012125.1:0-12356 GCA_028571085.2 Nepenthes alata | reverse complement strand
ACAACAGAGACCGAGGACTCTTCCTCGCCACGTCTCTTTTCGCCCCTCTCCTTTCCAGCATTTTCACGCTTCCACTTATAACAAAATTTCTTGTTGTGGCCCTTCTTGCCATAATGATGATATTCCATGTTTTGGTACCGAGAACGTGACTTACTTCGCCCTTTGTGTTCAGACTTTGGGCCACGTCTTCGGCTTCTTTTCCTAGATTTGGTGACGAGGACCTCGGAGTGCTGAGAGGTGGACGTACCTTGAGATCGCCGTCTCACCTCCTCGTTCAGCACACCTCCTTTGGCTATCTCCAAAATCACCACGCTGTTAGGAGTTGAGTTAGCAATGGTGATTCTCATGACCTCCCATGAGTCTGGGAGGGTTGGCAGGAGCCAGAGTCCGAGCACCTCATCCTCAAACATGATTCCCATGCTATTCAGCCGGTCCACACAGCCCTGAAATTCGTTCATGTGGTCGGCGATAGATGAGCTGTCCTTGTACCGAATCTGTGTTAGCCTCATCAAGTGATAAATTTTGTTATTGCCGGTCTTAGAGGCATAGAGCCTTTGCAATTTCTCACAAAGCTCCTTGGCATTCGTCTCTCCGTGAATGTAGTTGTACATGTTATCGTCCACGAACTGTCGGATGTAACCGCACACTTGCTTGTGCTCCAACGCCAACTCCTCATTCGTTTTTGCCGCCGGCTTTTGTGTGGAAAAAATTGGATTGTGCATGGACTTTACAAAGAACAAGTCTGACATCTTGCTCTATGAAGTGTCAAAGTTGGTTCCGTTTAAGTAAGTCATTTTGCTTCCAACCTCTATAGCAGCCAGCAACAAGGTCACCATTCAAAGAACCAAATATTTGATACCACTTGTTGGCGCAAAACGGAAGACACGGTGACCGGACGGACGGATCACTCGGACAGCAACAAAGCAGAGCTTTCGAACAGACGGCCAAAAGTAGAGATAGAAAAATGAGAGAAACACACACGAGATTTTAACGTGGAAAGACCCTTCTCAACTAAGAAAAAAACTACCAAAGAATACACTATAAAGAGTAGATTGTTTACAAGAATGTTGGCTACAAAAAGCCCAGATAAAGAAAAACAATCACAAGTGTATATCACTCAATCTCTCTCTATAAATGTTTCTCTCTCTATCTTTACACAACTATCTCAAAGCTCACTTCAAGTGATTGCCTCAGCACTCAGCACGACACTCCAAGACTTCTGGCAACAACACCTATAAAGGCAAGAAAGGGCACCAATTTTTATATACACAAGGGGCTTAGTGGTCGGCCAGCCACCCTAGCAGTAGGGTGGCAGGATCATGCCTCCTAAGCTTGCCACGGCAGACGCACTCTAGTGGCATACCTGACACCATTGGAAGTTGTAGTCGCCTCAACCTCCAATCAGAGTGGGTCAACTGCCCACCTGTAAAACACGGTTACAGCAGGCCTACGGCAAGAGAAAGTCAACGCTTAGGCTTCCAGAGTCCTCGTCCATGTCCTGACAGGTTTCTCGGACTACTCAAAAGTTCGCGTCCATTTCCACTTGTGAGTCCGCGAACAAACATACCATGAAGGGAGTGACCCCAACAGTATTGGTATAAGATTTTTTGAAATTAACTATTTTTGTATGCATATTTGACGAAAAATTACTCACCGGAACCCTCTTTGTTGTTAAATCTGAAGCAACAATAATCCTTTTGAAAAATCATGTTGGCATTGTAGTTTTTGGGCTTTCCCGAGCCTTGAAGTGTTTATTGTAAATATTCCGTCATAGTTAAGGTGACAACCTTCTTATTTCAAGTTTCATTTAGCATTTGCTGGGGAGACCTTGCCAGAGGAAGAAATTGAAGGCTTGTTATTTGTTAATGTAGACCATTGCTACTTTATTTGGATTATAGTTATAAATTCTTATATGCCTCACACATTTTTCTACTTTCGAATGCTGTAGACACACTACATGAGTGTGCACATCTTGATATGAAAACTTTAATGGCCGATGGTGGGAATCTGAATTAGGTTGGCATTGTAGGTACTACCACAACGAAAAATCTTCTCTTCGTCAAACCCAACAGCATCTATATCCTCCCCAACCCACCCAAAAATTCAATAACTTTCCCAGCTACTACCTGAAAAATCAAGGGGCTATAAAAGAGAGGCCTCAGCAACATTGGCTTTTACTGCATGCACCTAAGGAGTCGTGTACCACTTGTGGCATGCGACATCAACAATCTTCCTCAACAATTATCCATCCTAGTTACTCGGTTTGTAGCTGAAAACACAGGTATAAATTTTCTCTCTTTTGTGTATCTTTTGGTTTTCTAAATAGGTATTTGAGTGGTGGAATATTGGTTTAGTGCATCATTGTTCATATTTGTTTTATGATTAATACAATTTAGTGTTTTTCTCAAGTGGTTTTAATAAGTCTTGCTGTTTTCCTCTAGTAATAGCTGAACAGCTATGGTATGGATATTTGATGTGGTTCCATGAGTTCTAACTCAAGCTTTGACGTTCACGACATTGAATCAGTATTTGTGAGGGTAGGCTAGATGCAAAACTATCCCCTAGTTCTCAAACTGGGAATTATGTGGTTGAACTATTGTAAATTTTTAAATAAATTGCGAATCAGCTATGCTAAATGGGATGAACAATGTGTTTGAAATGGGTAGCAAGTTGTAACCCACAATCCCTTGGAATCAAATCAGTCTTAGACAACTAATAACTTAATGACTTAATGACTTTCTTCTATTTTGTTCTAATTCACTATCAATAAATTGCCCAATTATAGAGGAATTATGATTATTTGTAGAAAAATGCTCTTAACTACTTTCCCTCTATTGGCTACCCATTTAGAAAAGGAAAGGTAGCAGCCCTAACTACTAAGGGTTCTGAATTGACTGCATAGTAAGGCTATGGCAAGCAAATGGAAACAAATGGTTATGATTCTACTCTTTTTATTTTCTCTTTCATTGGCCCCCTATTTTCAATGTTTTGATTTAATTAAAACACATTTGAAGTGTTTTTTTTTCCTTAAGGTTTTGCTCTCTTGGGTTATGACAATCACAGCAAAAATAATAAATAAGTTCTCCATCATTTTTAATAACAGCAATCTGTGATGGCTTTCAGCATAACATGACTGGTTTCCTGGTAAAATGTTGTCAAATATGTGGTGTGCCTGTGGATGTGATTGTATCTATTTTGATTGCTTGATTGTCGATTCCTTTGGTCTTAATTGCTTATATGCTTTCTGACCATGAGCAATTAATTCATTACATGCTTGATGTAATATTTGAAAATATTTTTCCTCCATTCACATTCCATGCTATTTGTATTTTGTATCTGATCTTTATGTCATCTGTTTTTAACAGTGATACCTTTTTATTTCGGTAAATAATTTAAACTTGAGTTTTGTTTCATTTCGAAAACCTAAAATAAACAAATCTATTATATATCTAAAAATAAAAGTAGGTGTCAAAAACTTTTATTTACTGTTCTACATATGATAGGTCTAGTGAAAATTCAAGCTAACTTGAACCCATCGGCTTGGGTTGAGATCAAGATGATGGATTGGAATTGCTAATAGATAAAGTTGTCAACTGTTTAGTCTAGTGATCGGGCAACCATCAATTGGACCAGAGTCGAAGTCTCTAATGATAGGACCAGTTACAAAAAAGTCGTTTGACCGAATTGTCAAGAATTAAAAGAGTTAAGTATGGCTGTAGTAGGAGTAGATCGATAAATGTAAATCAGAAAGGACAAGCTAAGGAGTGGCAAAGCATTAATCTAAATAGCCAACCTTCTATATGTAGCTAATTTCTAGATTCCTTAATACTAGCTCATCAATGAGCATGACGCCACGATGCCTGTGATCTCACGATTTAAAGAAGTTCACCAAGAACTATAATGACAAATGTGCATTTTAACAGAATTCCTGGATAACCAACCAGAGTAGCCAGTAACTTTTTCTCATGAGGAAGGCTAATAACTTCTTTTTTGGAGTATAAGTAGTAACCTCTTAAGGGAACAAATAGTAACTCCTAAGGAGGATAGACACCAATCACCTTGAATAATGGGCTCTACACCCTCATAAATACAAAGACCCTAAACATAGAAACGACATTAAACGGTCCTCACATTATGGCATCTTTGAGGTATTTTGCATTTGCTGTTCTTCACTCTTGTAAAAACATAAGTTTTGCAACACTTAAACCTATACGAAATAGGTTAGGAGTTTGTCTTTCAAAACACCTCATTTTAAAATTCTTTCGGACTTAGTCCTTTAAATACTTCTACTCTCCTTCATTCACTCTCAAACTTTATAGTTTGATTTTCAAACACTTCCATACGTTGATTGGGCCCTAAAAACTTCGGGAATGGGCCCTTATTTTAATATTTTCCCTTAACTCTAAAGAAAGATGCTAGAATTTGGTTTTATAAGTTTGGACCTAATTTAATTGAAGTTTCAAAAAATTAATTGCTCAATTCTTGACTCACTTTGCCTTTAGTAGGAGGGAAAGAAATAGCCCTAACAACTGGCTAGGATCAAATAGGCTCTTAAAGAGAGCTTAAAGTGCTTCCTCAACCAATTCAATGATGAAGCTCATAATATTTCCAACCTACTAATGTAGCAAAACTAAATGCCTTTATGGTGACTATTCAGCTCAGTGACTCCTTTAAGTCACTAGTCCAACTAGACCTCAAGATGCTCTTGGGACTGAGATGAGCATAAAGTTTATATTACTGCCTAAGAAGCTAATGAAGGAAAAAGCCTGGAGAAGCCCAACTACAGATCTTATCCATGACGACCTAGAGGTGGAAAGAAGATGCATAATAATGGTAGTTTGACAAATAATTATCAAAAATAATAGAAGATCAGATTTAATTTTCACTAGTTCTTCAAGCTGTTGTACCTTACTCCACTTATAGACATCCAGACCAACATTTTGATGTAGATTTAGAATAAGTTCTTAAAATGGTCAAAGTCGGTCAAGAATTCAGTGGCAAAAGACCAATCCAATTAGTGCCACTGCCCCATTCTTTGGGGTACAATAGAAACGACTGTATGACTTTACAGAAAGAGATCAAAGCTCTAATTTAGAGGGGATATCTCAAGAAGTACTTGCAGGTTCTTAAATCCAACCTGCAAGAAGAATATGATGGTGATGCACCACCTGAACCGCCGTGTAATCGAGTGGCAGTAGGAGTATACTATGTAAAAGTCTAGAGTAGATTAGAACATTACTAGGAGAAGAAAAGAAGTGATAAGAGAATAACAAGAAGGGTAGGGGGCTGGCAGATTAGCAAAGAAAAGGAAAATAGAAGAAGAGGTTCAAAGGAAGGTGTCTTACCCTAAAGAATAAAGAACTCTTAAATTTCCTTCATGCAACCAAGTTGCCATTACATTAGAAGTATGAGAATATATATCCTAAAGTCCTTTGTAGCTACATTAACCATAATATACCTCAAGGTTAACAACCTTATCATATTGGTAAACTATTTTTTCGCTAGAGTTGGCCAGCTTGATCCTTATTATTATGTGTACATAACAGCTGCCTCATGAGGGCATCCTTGTCCTCAAGTATGGGATGGAGATGGCTCCTCGTGTCCTGTGTCTATTCTATGTTCAAGAAGTACAATTATGACGACTAGATGCAACTAATACTAGTTTACAATTATACAAATGCACTATATTATTATGATGTGGTAGCTTCCTTCTCAACTATGATTGTGAGCTTATAAGTAAATTTGTCTATTTGCTGATCCCAATGTTGTTGTACACAGTTGGTAGGCGACTTATTGATGAAAATACAACCCTTTTGCTGACAATGCTAGAGGAAGAGTAAGCTAAGTTTATAGTTTCTCCTTTGTTCAAGAAAACTGGCGACATCAGAGTTAGGTCTCTGTTGTTGTTTTGCTTAAGCTTTCGAATTGATTGAATTTTTCTATGATACTACTTGATTGTGTGACATGATTTGGTTGACGATCTGAATTCCTATCCATGTAAAGTTCTTGGCCGGTCATTGTTGAATTTTGCAGATGTAACCCTATCTGATGAGGAATCTGATCTTCATATTTTTGTTATGGCATCGGTTAGGTCTGTTGTTCAACTATAGTGGATTTTGTTGAGTGCATCTATTGTGGCTCCTGTTTGTTCACCTGTGCTGTCTGAAAATGTCTAGGTGTTGGTGCAATATCTGGTAATTTAGAATGTGTAACCATATATGTTGAATCTACGCAAATTGTGTTCATTGCTGAACTACTATGTTGGCCGATTTGTGTATTGTTGATTTGGGCTATCCATTGTTGAAGTTTCCTTTGAAGTTGGTGGTTTGAAGACTTGATAAACATTGTCCTGCACTGTCATTTGATATTTGAAGGATGAAGGTGTCATGGCAGCTTTGACGTTTGGATCAAGAATATATTTTGTGTGACATAACCAAGGGAAACATGCATATGAAAAACATATTCGAGGTTGTTTGCAACATTGCCAATAAATTCTTCCATATAACATATTTCTAGCTCGTTGCGTTTCATATGGGCTCCCATAACCTATAATAAGTGGCTTATCCCCTTGTGAGTGCACATGCATGTTTGATATAATGCCATTGTTACAAACCTGGACCATAGCTGGTTTAATAATTACAATTCTCAAAAATAAAAAACCTAAAAATAATATCATAACAATCAAAAAGTGAGTCCTATCAGTCGAAAAACACATCAATGTGTCTATTATGTTGTGTAGGATTCAGGTTCGGAGTAGACAGAGATCAAACCCACTACAGATCAAGTGATCCGAATTATAAATTTGTAATCCATATAATAATTACAATTCACAAAAATAAAAACCTTAAAAATAATATCATAACAATCAACAAATCATAAACCCAAGCGTGACAAACAAACGAACCCTAAAATTTTATTTTTTAATAATAACAAATAACGGAACCCAAAACCCATCACAACCCTTCATTGGACAACGGTCTGGACCAAATACATATATATCTATTATACACACTGACCCAACTGTTTCATACGTATTCATGGGCCTACACGAGATCAATTCCAACATCCAAAATATATCTAATACAAACTCGAATCAAATGAAGCTAGAACTCACCAAAATATACGTAGCTGTAGTTAGATTACATCTAAACTCCTATACATTATCTAAACCTACTAATATGAAGGGATAAGAATAAAACGTGAGCTTAAAGTTTAATAAATATCAATATCATATATAATAAGTAATAGTGTCTGAAATCAGAGAGATGGTCCATAAACACATTCAAGATGCGTAAAAAACATAAATTTAAAAATCCAATATCGAAAGTCAAATCATAATCCGACATCAAAAGTCATGAGGGTAATCTTATACTCAAATCATAATACGAATCAAAATATAGTCCAATCTCGACACACTCATAACAAATCGTGAATCGGATCTAAATCATATAATCCAAATCATATCAAAATTCATATGGAATATACACTGAACGAAAAACAAAGTTTAGATCCAAATCACATATGAATAAACAAGGGTTAAAATGAAATCATATAAATTGAAACATATTCTGGAACAAATCACGTATCCAATGTACGAGACTGACCGAATCTCATTTGTTGGCAAACTTACGAATCTCAATGCAAATCAATACTGAAAACACATCAAAATCTAAAATATATATAAATCAGAGAACCAAATATTTTAAATGATTAACTTGAGAAAGGGTTACACATACTTTTAATAACTTTAAACCATATCAACCACTATTTAGATCCATAGGTAGGGCCTACGATGTACTCAGTTCCTCATAGATAAGGAACGTACTCACTATATTTTGTTATCAGTGATTTTGAATGCACTCCTCAAACTTATCTGATATATATTAAAACGTTCAAATATATTAATTTTATTAATTGTCTGATATGATGGTTTTTGTTAAACACAAATGGGAAAGATCATCTACAAACAAATCCTTCTCTTGTTAGTAGAAAAGGGAATCACAAAACTTTTTTTGTCGGGAAACAAAGCTCTCCCCATCGGGAGAGGAGCCACATATCAAATATGGAATTGAATCATATCACATATCATAAAGGTAGAGATCCCGAACCCCAAATAACGATACATATATACCAATGCACGGTTCATGCAGGTTTTTATAACTTTTTTCGTACAAATATAATAATACAAAAAAATACAGTTTTAAATATTTATTTATTTTTTATAAAATAATAAAATTCTCAAATATTCATAAATTTTGAATAAAATTCCTAAATGATAGGTAAAAATATTATGCATGTATAAAAAAAAACAAGTGGGTTAAATAAAAATAACATGTTTGAATGTTAAACATCCAAAACATATACAAAACTTATCAGATATTGAAGTAGACTAACGATAGGACGTAAGGATACTTGTTTCGACCTTATCCCAAATAAATCTGATAAAAGGATATTTCGATCTATCCTTTCTCTTCTTCCTTCTCCTCCCTGTCTTCTTCCCTGTAAGGATATTTGTCTCAAACTTATACCAAGTAGATCTGATAAAAGAATACCCCGATCTACCTTTTCTGTTCTTTCCCTTTCATCTTCCTTCTTTCTTCCTTCTCCTATGTGAATGCCGAACAGTGGCGCTACTTTCCCTTTATACACTCAAATGGCGCTCGAGTGCCACCTCTCAAAAATCGGTACTCGAGCGCAATTCTTGGGCATGTGTTGGGTGTTGGCCCACGGTAAATGGCGTTTCAAATACTAATCCCGTTGATCCGAATGTTTTTAAAAATTTTATACTATACTATTAATTCAATGCATCCAAAATACTCTAAAATAACACATATTGTCAAAATATATCAAATGGGAAATAAATGTCATTGCCATGAGGCACAAGAGCAGTTTTACTTGTTAATTAGTTAATATTTGTAAGTTATGGTGGTCCCAAAAGGCCAAAAAACTAGATGGTGTTTCCATTTCTATAGAATATTGCAGTGACAGTGGAATTGCTAGGATTGTTGTGAATAGGTGATGCACATGATGGAGCTACCATCACTATAACAGTCTTGAAGTAGCTGCAGGATTTGGATGGCAGTGTTTGTACTTTCTAATTGAAACAGTGCTCGAATTTATTAAGTTTGTACTTGCCATTGAATTTTGGATGCCCAAAGAATCAAACACAGTATTTAATAATGTTTGAATTGCAAGCAATGCAAAGTTATTGAAATGAGCAACAAAAATATTTGTGTTCTCTATTCTTTTCTGTCACCTTGGTTGATATATGAAAAATGTGGTGTGTTTATGATGAATGATGGAATATGAGTCCCTAAAATCCTCTTTGAATTAGGCTCCAAGGGTCATAAAGTGAATGGATGTAAAGTAGGTAATAGAATTTTGTGAGGCGTTAGAAGAACATTTTTTGTAAATGGCTGAAAACTATAATTAGCTTGTATAGAAATTCAAAAGTTCGGAGTTTAGAATTTTGTTTGGATAAATCAAAATTCTAAGAGGGAAGAAGATGTGGTGTAAATCTGTAATTCAGTAAGTCATAGGAGTATAATAAATACACTTAATATATGTAAAAGAATATCAACTAGACTACTTAATATAAACTGTTGTGCGGAGTTCAATCTGTAATAGGGTCATCCTTTGCCAAATATATAGGGTTGTAGATCTGAATTAAAGAGTGGGAATTAGAAATGAAATGTACAAGTATGCACAAATAAAAGGAATACAGAAGCAGGACTTATGTCTCTCAGAGTCTAGAATTTCACTTTGTTGCTGGAGTAAGTTACTCAGTAGATTGTAGAGTTTCAATTGCAAATACAACTTTGCTGAGTGTAGGAAAATATATTGCCTTATGTTTCTATTGTAAAAAAGTGGAGAACATTTTTGTGAATTTCTTTGGTGCTTTTATTGTAAATCTTATGTTTCTATTGTAATGGAGATTGTGTTTCTATCATAAAGAAGCTAGGGGAAGCATTTCTAAACAAGAGGTGAAAGATAGGGAAGGAAATCATTAATTTTAATGACGATGATATAACTCATGTAATATTTTCATATTTTGACCTTTTACTATCTTAACATTTGTTTCAAATAGAGCAAAACATTACCTGTTGAAATGCATTTTTATTGATAATGCAAGTTCAAAAAATAATGTGAAATTTGATAACTTTAAAAGACTAGGGGCTTAAGTGTCAGCGTCGGACAAATCTTTTTATGGTCTAGAAATGAACCTTTTAAAGTGTAGGGCATAATAAACCTTGAAGTCACATTTGGAATGCTTTCCCAAAATGCTTCCCACTTTCTAATTTTTCTGGTAGTAGATCTTTTCTTGGTTTACAATGACATCCTTGTTAAGTCGTGTCTGGCCATATTCAAAATGGCATTTTAAAAAGTGCATGGAATTGGATAAGTGAAAGGGGACTTGGCGCAGGAAGAAGCTTTAACAAGATACAAATCAATGGTCCGATCATTCCAAAATCGATAGAAGAATTTGACCTTAGAGATGAGACATTCCTCCTATGTGGTCAATATGATGAAACACTGGTCAAAGGTTCACCGGACTCGTGGAATCTAGAGAAGTATATCGAGATCAACTTCTCCTCCTCCTTGGGTCAGGGCCTAAGGTTGAACTTTGAGAAACTGGCTGAAGTAGGATCAAATCTAGAAAGTTAAGTTTCCAAATTGGTTATCTAGCGTGGTGCTTGTAAACAAGATTAACGGGAAGTCGAGTATATGTATCGATTTCATTGATAAAAATATGGCATGTCCAAAAGACAGCTTTCCACTTCTACGACTAGACTAGTTAGTAGATTCTACCTTATGTCACTAGCTGTTATGTTTCGTAGATAATTACTCTGAGTACAATCAAATCTGGATGGACATTCATAATGAAGAATTGACTTCATGACAAATTAATGGATATATTATTGTAAAGTTATGCCATTTGGTTTAAAGAATATTAGAACCACTTATCAAAGGTTCGTGAAAACAATATTTGAGCAATAAATTGGCTGTAACGTGAAAGTTTACGTTAATGACATGTTTGTCAAAAGCATATACGCTAAAGACCACATTAGTGATCTATTGGAGACCTTTGATGAACTCTAATCTTATCGAATGAAACTAAACATAGCTAGATGGGTGTTCTGAGTCGCTAAGGGAAGTTTATAAGTTTCATAGTGTCTTAATGGTGACTTAAGGCTAACTAAGAAAAGATGAAAGCTATCATAGACATAAAGTAACCAAAGTCTATCAAAGACAGAGAACAACCCATTGGATGGTTAGCAGCATTGTCTCAATTAATATAGCTAAGCGATCTGAAAAATGCCTAACATTCTTCAAGGCTCTTAGAGAAGCAAAGATCAATGCGTTTACATGGATAGATGAATGGCATCAAACCTTCTAGATAGTACCTTTGTCATTTACATTTTAGTATATTATTTGACATTCAAATTAAAAATATTTTTACAGAAATGAAAGATAAAGAGGGAACGGGGATGAGTTAAGAGTGAGAGATTGATTAAATATGATAACTTTGCTATGTGATATTAGAAGGATGCAAGAGCCTTTGAACTTCCCGATTTTCATTCCTTTCAATTGAATGGAGTTTAGGTATTTGTAATCTTAATGTCAATCAGCCTATCTTTCTGAAATTGGCTTGGTTGTTTGATCAAAGCGTTATATTGGTTGAGACTCAACAGTTGCCTTAGTTTTATGCCTGCGCAACATTTAATTGGCTATTATTGTGTGTTTGATCAAAGCCTATCTTTCATCAGTGCTTGATGACTTAATCGATTTTCTGGCTACCGTCAGGTCTTATCACTTGTGGCCACTTGGGCTACGAGGTTATCAGTTCATAGGCTTTTCTGCGAATGCTGGAGCGCTTCAATTACGTGGGAGTTGAAGGGCGAAGCCCCTGGGGTAACATCTTGGGATAGGAGCAAATCGAAACAGTTGAAATTACTAGAAGACTGCCAACAAAGGCCGCTGTATTGGGTTTGGTCATTCATTGTGCGAAGTATTGTTGCGCAAGTGGCGATGTGGCCTCAAGAGAATTCCGGGGTGGAATTCTCAAAGTGAAATTCTAGAGTGATGAAATTTCGGAGTGATGGAAATCTGGATTGAATAAAATTCGGAGTGGATAAAATTCCAAAATGAATATACTTTCGAAATGAGATGAAATTTTGGAGTGGATGAATTTTTGGAATGATAAAACCTCTAGAGTGACAAAATCACCAGAGTGAAATTTTTGGGGTGACGAAACCTCCGGAGTGAACAAAACTTCTGAAGTGAATAAATTTCTGGAGTGATAAAACTTTCGGAGTAGATTGAGAATCCGAACTGATGAGAATTCTGGAATGAAC
>JAOVVI020012124.1:0-12356 GCA_028571085.2 Nepenthes alata | reverse complement strand
TTATCGTGTTAAAACAATAACAAAGAAATTATGCATCGGCATTGAAGGATCATTCACTGGCTCGATCGAAAAATCACGATCCCAACAAGTGACAATTGCCAATGCAGGTCACGAGTTCGATTCCTGCAGTCGTGTCTGGACTTACCTGATATATGATAGGTTATGCAGCTGGAATTAGGCACGAGCTCGTGAAATAGAGACCGGGTTTCTATCATTACCAAAAAACAGAGATCGCCAACAAAAATAATTTGGTCCGGGTAATTTGAATAAGCAGTCAATAATACAGTTAGAATATCATCGGGAATTCTCGCTCTTGCTCGAACTGGTTTGAGTCGGTGAAAGCTCGAGGGAAACCGGGCAATGGTCGCTTCCATAGAAACCTGCAAAATGAGAGAAGAACAGGTAAAACATGAGACAGCATTTGAGGCCAGGGGGTATTCAAATGATGCTATTTCAAATGACTATTAGACTTAGAATATTTCATGGATCAAATTGTTGTAAAAATATGCATAAACTTTAGGTGTTATAGAAATAAAAATGTTAAAATATATAAGTGGAGTGACCGTAAAAGATAAGATAATAAACGATAACATATGAAAATGTTTCAAAAATGACACTTACAGAAGAAGACAGGATGATGAACGACGTTTAATGTGATTTAGACACTCGAAATATCGGCCACGTAAAAGAAAATATGAGTTAATTGTGGTCAGATTTAAAAGGAAAACATGGGGTGATATGATAAAATATGATTTAAAACTAATTGTATTCTCGAAAAACATTACATTACTAGATTGAGTGAATCAAAAAAAAAAAATGAATTTATATGTATTCTCATGAATTTTCTTTCTTCTGCTTCCTTTTAATTTTTTTTATCTAATTTAATTTTATTTATTTCTGATGGGCTAGGTGCAGTTGAGGGACACAGAGAGAGATTGAAGGAGTTCATAAAGAGAGCAATGTCTAATTTCTACTGCTACACATGAAGCCAAATGTACAAGAGCCAAACTAAAAGTCTTCATCTATTTAGAAAAATAGATTGCCCCAAGATTATATCATCACTAACCAATGACACCCACAACAATGCCTCTGACATCTACTTCCGGCCGCTAGCCAACAAATACACCGACCCTCATCGTCTCTGACCCCCCCATCAGTCAGCAACCGGTGCTGACACCGAACATAACGTCAATAAAAAATATCACACCCACTGCCAATTGGCCATGATCAAAGTCATTTTCTCGACAATAAAACATCATCATTAACTAAAGATTGATTATTATGTAAGGAAATTGGAAATATGTTCCATAAAAACAGTGAAAAATATTGTCTAGTAAGCTACTTTTAATGGAAAATATTTTTCATTTGGCAACTATTTTTCACAAATATTTTTTTTTCCCTTCAAATTCTGATTATTTAGCTTGAGACAATCTCCTCTAGCTTTCAGACAAATGAAGGGTAGAAGTTCCCGACTGATATATAATGGAAAGGAATGGACGAAAAAACAGTTTAGCAAAGAAGGGGAGATAAAAGCGCTTTCTCTTCCGTTCCCACGACTAGTTAACTGCTTTAGGAGTGCCAGCCCCAGGTTAGAGAAAAGAGAAGCTATTACTGAAGCTGTTGGAAAGAATTGTGAGCGAAAGTTTTCTTTTCGGTGTTTAGTCGCAGACCTTCTCCTCGACCTCCTTATAGAACTACTAAACTTTCCTTGTTGATTGTACCTTATCATCTTTCACTTTCATCAATTATTGGTCTGCCTAAAGACAGCAGAGTGTTGTGTAGTCATGCATTTTCCCTAGAAATTATCCTACCGTCCTTCCAACAAAAGTGATTATATCGTATAAAAGAAAATAGATAGATGCATTTATGAGTGATCTTCTCCTCTTCTTAAAGCCCATAGTGATCTCACTATTAAAAGTGTTTGATGAGCCACTCCATACATGATCAAATACTAACCCTCTTTTTAAAAAAACTATGTTAGTCATTGGAGCACTCATATTGAACGGTCTCTTTAAAAGGTCTAAAGTAAACTGTCTATAGTAATATTATAAATTTAGACATCCATTACATATTTGTAACACATTAGATCATTTATACTGATTAAATAATACTTTTGTGAGATTTTAAAAATAGCTGAATTTATTTATTCACCTGCCCCTCGGTGGTCAATTCCATTTGTTTTATCATCCAAAGATTTTTTTTTTTTTTATAAAACATTTTTAAAAAACTCTTTTTTGGCATGAGGAGGATGTCAACCAGAGAGAAGACGTAAGCGGGAGGAGAAAATAAAAGATGAGAGAGAAAAAATGACAGCATCATGGATAGATGCAGGAATTCAAAGTATCCAAATCGAGCCATTATACTCATAAAGTCTAAATTTTAGACACCCTAAAAAAATTTAAACCTAAAAAAATTTAGACGATCTAATGTGACATCTTTTTTAGTTTTGAGTGTCAATATTTAAATATAAACAATCAATTGGACGGACCAATTTGAATGCTCTTACAAGATCCCAAGGCACAACAAACTCAAAAACATATTTTCCTTCCTTTTCTTTCTCAATAACCATAACAATAGCCTCCACGCACGCTTGTATATCCATTTTCAACCCATTGAAGATAATCATTTAGATCTTTGCCTATAAAAATCAACTCCCTTGGTTGATATGTAGAATCATCCCTTTGTTCAAATATTTCCCAAGCCCCATTGGTGTTGTATATGGACTAATGGATTTTAGATTTTTCCCCCTCTCATAGTATCATCCTAATAGTTATAATTAAATTTACATTTCTCTTCATACTAGCTGTCCTTCAAATCCTTAACCACAATTATGCTAACTCTAATGTATTTAGAGTATCACAATTTGTAAACAATTATCTTAGGATTTGTTTGGTTTGAAAAAGTTATATTTAAAAAAAAACTTAAAGAAAATACTTCTCGTGTTTGGATCATATGAAAAATCACAAGATTGTTGTCATTAACCCGAGCCGTGAACAACTTGATATCTAATCTCTTTGCTTTTCTATTGTCTCATAGAAAAAGAAGGCAAAGGGTAGAGATGGAAGGATTTAGCAGGTCTACCGGAGCATAAATAGGAAAGATCCTCAAAGAGAAGTATTGAAATTTGACACGGGTTTTCTTTCGTTTAAAGAAAACATGTAGATAATAATGAGTAATTTTGGAAATGAAAAAAATAACACCATATGTTATTAGAAGGAATACTTCCTTTACTTACTTTTACGATGAAATGAAGAACAACAACAGAGCCTTTAACCCACTAAGTGGGATAAGCTAGATGAATCTATTTTCATCCTTTTTTTTTGATTTAGGGTAAGATCATTCGAGAGTAAAAGTAATTTCAAATCAATTTTTATCGCACCACTCTAAGTTTTCTAAAGTCTACCTCTTTTTTCTTTTTTCCAACCACAACTAACATCCCTTTATTCACATTTGCTTCACTAGACATAGATTTTAAATATTTGAACCACCTTAAATATCATTCTAACTGAATCTCATCGAAGTTGAAAAAATTATACCTTCTAATTCAATCCCTCGTCCGTGCATCTCACATGAGATTATCCTGTCCTTGAGCTTTTCTGAAACTAGGAAATAATCTATTCTCATTCTTTTCCCTCGATACCTGTAACATAATTCATTATTGACATGACAGTTCAGAAGAAGACACCAAAACCAAAAATGGGTCAATTTACTGCACCAGTTTCTTACTTTCCAATGGGGTTTCCAGACCACGAGAAGCCGCGGTCCATGTCCTTCTCCTTGTGAAGATATCTGTATGCATCTATCAATTTTCCTCTACCGAAGAAAAGAAAACTTGAAATAATCAGTGTCATTAGTCAAGTCATATACATTTCCTGTCTATTACTTCAAAGAAGCATATTCAGGATTTTACCAGCTAATTCAGATTACACAACCCATAATGACATGAAATATGAGAACCATGGGATGAAATATTGCCCAATATGAAAAATATAGACTGATATATATCGGTATCGGGGCATATCCTCCGATGTCGTGACAAAATCACAATATATTATTGTATTGGCAAAATAACGGCCGATATTAAAATATTGGCCTGCAGCTAATTTTTTTTCCAAAAATTGTTTTGCATTCCACATGTTGAATATCAATATGCATAGCCTAATACGGTCACGACCGATAATGATAATGATATTTTCATCCATGACTAGAAGCCATTTATTTCAACAAAAATGCATCATTCAGACATAATTCTATATTGAACCTAAATGTGTTGCGAAATATGATAATAGTAAGTAAAAAAGTGAGAGATTTTAATACAGGGTAAGTGCATACTTAAAAAATCTTGATCTTTAGAACTTTCATGTGGTGAATCAAATCATGAATTTATTACATACCTTCAAATTAGCAAGTATAAGTACCACATTTATAAGTAACTCAGACTGAGAAGCTGAGAATTTCATCTACAGATTCCAATTTAGTATATTCAAGATGCCTGAAATACTACACAATGAATAAAGAATATCACATGCTCTACAAATCATATGTTCCTGTATTATTTCTCTCTACTTCCACTTAGTTTCTGATAGAACTGAATGCAATCCTTCAATAGATAAACAGTCAAAGCCTCAGCAACTTGCGACTTCAATCTTTGGCCTAAGCTTTGGCAAGGAAGTCAAATGCCAATAGAGCAATAGCACATTGTCATAGAATAATGCCATCCCACCATAAAATGAAATACTAGCCGATATATATTGGTATCGGGGGCCCCAATACCGCAACAAAATTGGGATATGTCACCGTATCGGCAAGATATGATTGATAGTTGCCCCCAAGTTTTGCATTGATAAGTCCTAGGCCGATATAGCCATGACTAATACCCAATATTTTCATCCATGCATTCAAATAATATTTTCAAAACCCCAACCACAAAACAAGCAAGCTAACTTCAATAATGGTAATAGCTTCAAGGAAATTGGTAGTAACTTTGGCGATTTGCAACTAGAATATTTGGCCTAAACTTTGGTAAGTCAGTCAAATGCTAATAGAGCTATAGCTCATTGGCTGATCAATGTCATCATAACATGGAATGAAATACTGGTAGATAAATATATTGGTATCCAGCCCTCAAATATCAATATTTCTAATAGCGTAACAAAATCATAATATATCACCATATTGGCGACAAAATTGTTCTAATTATGACAAGAATGATAATTTCTAGGAGGACATCTTCAAAAGCACTTCTTATTAAACTTGCAAAATCAATGGAGCATGAAGTGTTAGAAGATTATCTTACTCTCTCAATATGGCACCAAACCGCTTCCTTTCGGATATGGTAAACCCAGGCTGCCCGCGATCCTGGAGGGAAAGAAAAAGAGAGCCAATAGTTTCCATTTTTTTAACCTTCCATTACTCCATTTCATTTTAATCAGCAAATTCTTTGAACATAAATGCAGATATTATAAGGACAAAACTATGTGAGCACAAGCTTTTCAAGAGTAAGGGGACCTCTTTGTTAGGAGGAAGGTAGCCATTGAGCTTTGCAGCACTGAAGAATTCTGGATGACTTACGTCAATATCTTCATGGCTGCAAAGAACAGTTCAGGGGCATGTAAGTGCCAAGTAAAATTCACTTACATAAATCGAAAATCTTAAAGCAAGTCAATGGCAAGATGTTTAGTGTTAAGCAAATGAATTGCAAAATCCTTCATTCAGTGAAGCAACAATAACTTAGATCATTAATTTTCATAACCTAGAAATAGCAAATTCTATTATTGGGAATTTTGAATAGGTCATCTGAATCACTTCAATTAAAAACAGCCACTAAATGAAAGGCACATGTTAACTATCAACTAGTCCACCTCTCAAATTTCTATGGTTATCAAATTCGTTGAGCTGCACCCCACTAAAAGTGATTAGCATACAAGGAAAAAAAGAAACGAGCTCCTAGTCACGGGCTAGCAATCCTAGTGATCAGTGGACAGCCTTTGACATATAGGGATACTCCCAGTTATCTGGTTAGATGTTGACAGAACACTTTTTCAGTGTAAGTACGAACTTTATTGGCCACCTAGATTGTTTCTTGTGGGATTTCCATGGATTGTCACCAAGATAGAGTAGGCTGGCCCCAGCCTAGCCTCGGGGGTGTGGGCACTGCATGGGCCAAAGCGCTCATTCTATGACAAGTGATATCAGAGACATACTCGGTCAATGGTGTAGTAAAAGTACATACTGAGGGAACCTTGGGAAAGCGCTTCATAACATGAAAGTGGTGATGAGTAATGGTGTGTGAAGTGATCTGAATGGTGGGCATGGTGTGTTGGAGTAGTGGCGTCAAGGTCGGTGCACTTTGTTTGTCATTGGGTGAGCATGATGCATTGCTGTAATAGGTGTCATGGACATAGGGGTGTCTAGGTTGGCATTGCATGGGATGTAGAAAAGTGATGATAGACACATTGACAAATGCATCATAGGATCAAGTGGGGGAGATTGTCGTGAACCCACACTCTAGGTGCTTTGAGGGCAGCCTCACGCTGTATGGGGACACTTTTGGTTACCTGGCTAGATATTGGCGGGCCATATCTTAGGTGCGTACGTACTTTACTTGCCACCTCGATTGCTTCTTGTGAGACTTCTATGGCTCATCACTCAGATAAAGTAGGCTAGACCTATCCTAAATTTTAAACCATAAGCCCTAAACTCACGTATACTCCCTCTATATAGCAAAACTTCAATTTTGCACCAAAACTGTTTATTGAACTCTATCTACCACTTATTTGGTATTAAAACAAATATTCATCTTGCAAGAACAACTTTTCTTCAGAAGCAATGACATAGAGAGGTGTTCATTAGATAGGGCAACTCTTTAAAAGAGGCCTTTCTCCATATATTGTTTAACTTCTCTCCATCCTTGCAAATTTCAAGTTATTTTTTTAAGGCAAACAATTATCAAATGTATCAGAAAAATGAAAATACATCAGAAATTGACAGTTAAGCATATAAGCAGATGCAGATAAACAGAAAACAATTACCTTACATTCAAATCCCCACACCAAAGAACTGGCTTATCTGAGGACAACACAACAAATTCTAACATTCTTTTATCCCATTTTCTTCTCCTTGAAAACGAAGATTCCTCCTCTTTCCAACCATTGTTTGGCACATATGTATTCAAGAACATTAATGACTCAAATTCAGCCAATATAACACGGCCGTCTGGCTCATGCTTCTTAGCTACAAAAAAGACAAAGTGCATGAATCAGTTTCCCATGAAATTCACAAAAAAACTGGCGAAGGTATAGTGTGTCACTTCTATAAAGAATTTAAGATATGTAAATTAATAATTTAGAAATAATGATGTAATATCAGTTAATATGTATCAGTATCGGGTCCCCAATCTGGCTCATGCTTCCTAGCTACAATAAAGACAAAGTACATGAATCAATTTACCATGACGTTCACAAAAAAGCTAACAAAGGAATAGTCTATGTCACTTCTACAGAAGATTCAAGATATGTAAATTAATAATTCAGAAACACTTATGCAAATTTCGGCCAATATGAATCAATATCGGACCCCCGATACTAATATTTTCCGACGCTTCGACAATATAGCGACATGTTTTCATAATGGCCAATATAGTTGACAGGTTGACATAGGGCCAATATATTGGCTGATATAACTTTACTAACTTACGATTTTCAGAAATTTTTTTCCTTTTCAATATATCCAACACCGATATGTATTGTTGAATATGAATAGTACCGATACCGATATTTGCATCCATGTTCGAAAACCAAAAATGTTTGTCTATTTCATGTCCTTTTATAGTTCCTTATAGTTTTTCTTCACAAAATCCACAATTGGAAATTGAAGTTTGGAGGTGGTAAGGAAAATAGTATGCATTCCTCTTTTCACATATTATTGCCTTGGGAGGAAGAGCAAAATTTTTTACCATGCCCAATCAAATCTAACAAAAGACACTTATAATATATATTTGACACCACAATAATGAGAATCCTACAAAGAAACTTCTTCCAAACAATGAAAATTCTAGAATGCATAATTTCCTTTCCCGATAACCTTTTTTCTACCAAGATCCTGTCATCTGAAGGACGAATAACAAATTTATCTTATGCAATCATAGCATGTAAAAATGTAATATCATAGTATAAATCCAGTTTTCAAGATGTCTTTCAGGGAGATGCCCCTTACAAAACACAATTAATAATATCACAACCAAATTATCTGTTAATGTTATATTTCTCAATGCTATTTTTATGTTATATTGTCATGTTTTTCAACAGGTGTACTCATTCATGTTATATTGTATTATCCTTTTGAAAATAAACAGTTGCATTTTACCTCATTGTACATTTGGCATCCACCTACATATAGGTTATCAACAAGTATAACATGATGTTAAGAACAAACACAAATTATGATTTTTCTGTGCCCTCGAAGAAATACTCAGTGTACCCTTTTACCCTTTTGCTATGGGCTGAAAAATGCTAATACCGGTGACTAAAAACATATCAAATGCCTGATCAACAATAGAACAATCACTTGCTCTATTTAATTGTGCACAGGAAACAAGAAACAAGCAATGGAGGAAGAAACTTCCTAATTGCCATGTTTCACAAAAAGAATCGACAGAATAATGAAACTTTGATATTATAAGTGGACAACAACTTGCATCAAAACACCTGTTTGATCGAGAGAGAAAGAAATCTTCTTAGGCTGGAAACATTTCTTTACCAGCAACGCAGTCCCAGCATACTTAGAATCCGACAGAGACCACCAAACTTGATAAGATCCGAATGGAGGACTTGAGAGGGCGCGCATCAATGTCTGGACAATATGGTTGAGCAAGAACAATCAACGGCATCAGCATGTGTAATGGTTTGGAGCTCAAAACACAAGATTAAAACTATTCAACACCACTAAATATACAAAAGATCATATGAGAATCAATATTTTGATGAAAAATAAACAGAAAGTTGTCTTTATAAACAGCAATTTTTTTTCTATTTAGTTACATGCTTCACATGCATACACCCAGACACTGAGGTATAAGCACACAGTGCCAGAGATATTTAGGAGATGGATGTTCTTTGTTTTATTTTTTTTATTTTTTAAGAAAAGTATAGACATGCAGGATGGCTTAGTGTGCACATCTCTCTCCAAACAACTAGAATTAGTAACAGTAATGGCAACAACGAAATCCTAAGTCGCACTAAGAGGGATCATCTATATGAATTCATTTTCATCATTCCACTCGATTTAATACCATATCTTTAGAGAAATATTTGGAGAGAGGGAGAGAGAGAAAATTAGTAAAATACTGTAATCAGGTTGCAAAGGCCCCATCGAGTAAGAATCAGCAAACACAATAGAGGTGACTACCTAACTCAAGAGACCCAATAAAACTAGACCAGATTAGGACCTCAACCCCCTCCCCCCAACAAAAAGAAGCCTTCATGAGACATCAACTGTAGACCAGTGAAAAATTTCCTCAAAATTGTCATCTTTTGTCAGGGAAAGCATTTTAGCACAATCTATTGATGTCTAAAGTATGCTAAGCATCTCAGAAGCAAACACAGAAGTTCATGGGCTTAAGAAGAAACACAAGTGATTAATCAAATCAAGTACTTTATAAGGTCCACAAACATTAACAACAATTAGATCGATCATTAAGTTGGCAATCTTGTTGTATCAGAAAGAACGAAATTTTCACTTAAGTGGACAAGCTTTGCTTCATATGTAAATGATCAGCTATGAATATGAAAGAAAAAAATAAATAAATTTACCTGCTTTTCTGCATGCGATGCTGTTGTATCATCTTTCAACTCTCCCCGATTTTTCGGGGCATCCTTGGAGCCAGCAGCAGGCATCCTAACTTCCTACCATAGATGTTCTATTAGATAACCTCTTGTCCTTGTATTTAGGAAAAAAAATTAGCCTAGAATCGGTTCCTAAAATATAAAAGCAAGTTTTGAAGATTTACAGGAAAATGAATCAGTAAAATTGCATAATCTAATATAATGCGACCACTTTCCAATCTCAATATACAAATACAGTTTGACCTGGTTCATGCAACTATCATTCAAGATGACAGTTCTATTCATCTCAATTTGGCTTTATATCTCATATCTTCAATTTCTGCCGGTCATATTTCTCCAATGAGTTTCGCCAATGAAGTTCTCAAAGGTTATGCTTCATGGCAGAAAATGATAGCGGAACCATGAAACCTTATCAGGATATATTTGGTGCAGACTCCATAAATGAATCCCCTTCAATTTTCTCTGTCTAGGACATAATTATTGAAGCTCCTTTTATAAGATAATTTCATAAGGAAGGGTGCAATTTCAGCAAATGCAACACCTTTCACTTGGCTCAGCACGTACTAATACTTAATAGAAACACTTCTAACTATCGTGCAGAAACTGTTTTCTCCTTATGAAAATCAACAATGCAAACCAAATGACCCAACAAAATCAACTACCCTCGTGCTTAAATGCCTCTAGGAACTCAGAAATGAGATACCAATTCATCATTAGGCAATATTTTATCAATTTCATCAAACGCCCGCTAAGAAAAAATCCCACTATTACTTTATTACAACAATGCAAAAAAGAATGACCCAAAAACTCAACCATCTTCAAGATAAAATAACTCAGTAGACCGGATAATTGGATACCCACTATTCATTACCCAAAATTTTGTCAATTTCATCAAATACTCATAACAAACAAAAAAAATCCGAAAAATTGAGCCAAATAGCGAGAAAATGAAGAAAGTTCACCTGTATTGAGATGATATCAGGATCAATGGTTGCCACGAACATAGAGAACTCAGGCCAGTTGTTTTTTACACGAAGAAGTAAGCTATTCGCATTCCATGTCAAGAACTTCAAGGGATCTTTCCTTTCGCCCTCTACACTATCATTCTGCTCCTCGCGAACTTCATTCGATGAGAGTGAGAGCTTCTTCGAAGAGCCATCCTTCTCTATTGCTTGAAAAAATCGCTTCATCCTCGTGATTCTTTCGGGTCGGAGGTCTCCGACTCCCCTTCCTCTCTCACTCCAGCATAGATTTCTTTAATTGGTTTGTGTTTTTCAAAAACGTTTTTGGTTTCTTTCATGGGTCGATTGAAACGCGCCGTTTATACATTTCTCAGGAACGCAACGACGTTCAGCCAATTTCATGTTTTTTTTCTTTGATCACCTAAAATTTTCATGTAATTATCACTCATATTTTTTATGAAAAAAATTATATTTATTAACTAATCAATTATATATATATATACTAAATTTTATTAAATTTTAAGTAAATAATTGAAACTTTATTTGCCAAAAAATGTTTATCAAATGAGGAATATTTTTTTATCAAAAACATCTTCTTTGAAATATTTTTCAAATTTTTCATATAATTTTTTAAAATGAAGTAATTTCTCATTAAAATATTTTTCAATATTTAATGTATATAAAAAATATAATGTAATATTTTTTAGAAGATGATGATATTTCATAATTAATAAATATTCAATTACATTGTCGATCGACTTTAATGCTCACATTCCAATTTAGTGATGGGTCAGCAATGCTACCGGTCAACGACAGATAACATGATTTGGGATAACCATTCAACGAGTGATGGTTAATAAATAAACCCAAATAATAAATAGTATAGGATAAAAGAGAATAAATATAACCGCTAAAATATCCTCCTTAATTTCAAAAATAACGTACCCAATATTTGTAAAAAATAAAATTTAATTCGAAACTTAATCGAGCGAACAAATATTTCTCTTTTTATTTTTTTATTTTTTATCATATTTTTTTGCTATGCCAGCACTCCAATCTCAAAAAATCACAAAGTGTAACTCCGAAATTCATGTTAGAGCTTGTATATTAGAAACAATATTCAAGTGCCCATCAGGTGCACATTACACGCATGCTCACTGTATAATCGACATATGAACGCCCGTCGAATACAATTTAAGTGGTGAACAATCTCGACAAATCCTACTCATGTGCCTTTCAGACACTCCTCATGCGGCCCCAATATGGCAAATGCACACATATGCGCCTCTCAGGCACCCCTCGAGCACCCCTGATATGGAATCAGCGTACATGCGTGAATTAAGAGCATATTACACACCATTCAATAACTCTTTTTCTAATCAGTTTAACACACGTGCATCATTGTGCATGTCATCAAACAGTATATTAAAAAATGGATATTTAATTCCTGTGGAATTAAAAATGAAATGATTAGTGTGATGTGGTACAAAATATCAACTGCATACATGTGCCCAGCTCGTTCTGCAATATCGTCGATTGAAATTATCGAGTT
>JAOVVI020012122.1:0-12356 GCA_028571085.2 Nepenthes alata | reverse complement strand
AAATCTCTTGACACAAGGCGTGCTTATGAAAGACGAAAAGGATCAAGCGCTCAAAAGCACTTGGAACATGCACATACGAAAAGGATCAAGTGCTCAAAAGCACTTGGAACATGCACATGTGTATTGGCATCATGGATGAAAATATCGGTATTGGTCGCGATTATATCGATATCAGATATATTGGACAGAAAAAAAATTTAAAAAATATATTCTAATAGGGCCGTATCGGTTGATATATTGGTTTTGTTAGCCGATATAAAAATATATCCCAGTATTATTATGGTATTGAATAATACTTTTATCGGGGGTCCTGATATGGATACATATCAGCTGATATTTATATTAATATTCAAGCTAATGTTGGAACACTAGGGTATGTGCTCATACACAGTCCTAGCAATTGACAAAAATGTGTTGTGCACGTATGCTGTCGGATCGTGCATATGTGCTCTGGCGTTCGAATGCTAGCGTACAAGTTTTGCTGTTTCTCGTTTTACTGCCATAGTTTTCAGTCTTACTTATAATTACTATTTTCAATCGATCTAGTTGTTATCCACGTGAAAAGAGAAGAAGATGAGAGCTAGAGAAGCGAGGAAAAAAGGAGAAAATCTCTTCATTAATTGTGATCCAAATTCAAGGTTTATCTTATCCTGAAATTATTCTACTACTATGAAGCACTTATTCCAAACATGAGTCTTTAGAGTTCCATTAGTGGCTTGGATCCTAGAGTTTTATAAGTATTAGATGTTTCCGAGACAGTGAAGTAAAATCTAAGAGAAGATCGGAAGGTGTCCGATTCTGCTTCTTGGAAGCAAATTTGAGGAGTTTTCCTGTAGGGGTTATGTATCAGGAGTAAGTCAGTTAAGAATTACCATGTCTATACAACAGTTTGTAAGTTAGCTTTTTTATAGTGGATTTATTTTAACTAACTTAAAAAGTCAGCATAGGTTTACTAAAAAATTGTTTAGTTCTTTAGGTTTCTCTCAGTCATCACATCGTGTGTTAATTTATTTCTTCATTTTGTTTATTGCGTATATTAGTGACGTTGAATGAGTAGGATTCTTATTTTATATTTGTAGTATCTAGATGCAAATATTCTTTACTTGTATTGAACATTTGCATAATTTATTTATCCACATCATAAAGGGTCAAAAGCATTGTCGTTAAGGAATACCAAATTTTTTTTTCAATATTGCTTAGGAGGATTATTGGGGGATTTAAGAATTTGAGTTGGGTGATATTGTAATTTTCCCATTGGAAATTCAGATGACAGTGAACCAAATTTTAAGTGCTAATCATCCATCACTAAGGTAATTGGGTTTAAGCATTTATATGCTTGTTCTGGTCCAAATTCTATTACTTAGATGGATGATTAGTTGCTTTGGACTTGGGTGGTAATAATGTCAGGATTATTTACCAAGTAAAAAAAAAAAAAAAGAGATAACACAAATGTGACCAGTTTCCTGGGAAAATAGCTTTGTTAACTAACAAATGGAACCCAATCACATAACTTGAAAGATAGGGGCTAGTGTAGAAAGTTCGGATGAGGGAAAGGGGGGCCAGCTATATACAATTAATTGTGGAGGGGAATGCACTTGTTGGATTTCTTAAACGGCTGAGAAAATTTCTTTTCTTTATTTTTTTTGGGTGGGGGGCAGTGGCCATCCCCGTGCCTCTTTCCCATGGGAGGTAAGCCTAATAAAACTTGGATTGTGGTAGTAAAAAGTGATTTCACTCTGCTTTGACAAATGAAGCATTTTTTTGTGACCCATGGAAAATTTTAGAAGATATCTTTTTTGATGTTTTATAAGTTTTTCAAAATTCAGTTAAAGTTGGAAAAATGAAAATCTCTGTGCTTCAATTTTCTCAACTGAAAACTGAAAGATTTGAATATATTTTCAAATGTTTTGTTTTTGTGAAAAATTATCCAGAAAACCACCTTTTTTTCTAGATACAAACAGTGTGATTCTAGGACCATCTCAAAGGATGGGCATGTTTTCCCTGTTAATATTTTGACTGACAAATGCAATTCGATGAAATAGGAGCCTATTGTAATGCTACAGGAGCTATATGGAGCCAAATATATTTTACCCACTAGATTGCAGATTAGTGAAGACTTGTAGAAGCATTGAGAAGGTGAAGATTGGGAAGGCAATTGGATGGGTTGGTACCTGTTCTTGATATGTGATCTAGAAAATATAAGATGCTTGAAGCAAAGGTGGGGTTTAGGATCCTTTTTTTTGTGTTCTTTACTTGTGGATATCTGCCCTTGAACGAACGGTTTCTTACATGGCGAGTGACAAGGATGGCACAAATCATGCGGATATTACAGTTATGAAGAATGCTAATGTGAAACAGTGTGATATCTCTATGAAGTCTACAATGTCGAATTCATAATTTTGTACCAAAGAGTTTTCTTTGAACTTAAGGTTTTTTTGTTAAAAGAATTTTCTCAGGTGCTTCTCATGTGTGGATGGCTGGCTGTTAAGTGGGAACAACTCCTTTTGTTAGCTTTTTCCCCTTACACTTAGCATTTTGATTCTCTTTTTATACTAAGAGGCATCATCTGCCAGCTTATTCATTCTTCCAGACTGCTCTGTGACAACAGGCCTTTGACAGTCTTCTTCTCTTTGTGATTTAATTCTTCCATGTTCCAGTTACGGAAGTGTGGTTTCTTTGAGGGAGACTAAGAGTAGAGGCAGATGGAGCTCTGGAAAATTGCTCCTAGTTTCTAGTGGTCTAAGAGGAGTGATGCTGATCAAAATTTGAGGGGTAGACTCTGCGTGCTTTGCAACTGTGGGGTGTCATTTCTACTGATGCTTTCTCATTCTTTTTTGTTTTTGATCAGAAGCATCTAGTTTTGATTTTATAATTTATTATTTGAAGCTTGTTTATTTAATCTTTGGTACTAGTGGAGCTTAGGGCTTTATGGGCTATATTTTTAATGAACGAAAATTGTATGTCAAATTTTATAGGAGATGAAATTACCAGGACTAGGTGATCAACCTATTGGAAGATCGCAAAGGCCTTGTGGTTATGTAGGTTCATTGCAAAATGCAGTGTAATTAAAATGCAATGCTGTTTGGCAGCATTGTGATGCTATTGGGGGCAATATGGGAAAGGAATGAATATTTCCTCCCTGAGATTATTTGCTATTGACTATTACCTTGTAATTTACTTGGTGTTGTGGAAACCAAACATTGTAATGTGCATTATCTTGAAAAATTTCTTTTGCATTACATAGTTGACTGTAATGACCATTACTGTTTGATATGGATTAATTGAAATATGATCATGAATTTCTCTTTGTTACATTTGATTTAACTAATTATCTGGCTAATGGTGGTTTAGGTTTTCATTAGTTTAGAATCAACACCCAATGCAATGTTTCGGAATGAGCATGTTAAATATTCATTAGTAGGGTTGATGAGGGATCTCAGAGGGATTGCAATGGCAACCAACAGGTAATTTTGTTTCCTGTTTATTTACGCCCTCTTGATTCTCATTTCTGGTTAATGTGGGATTCGGTTTATACCTTGTTTTTCTGGATAATTTTCAGCCGCAGAACTTATGGGCTTTTGTTTGATTGGTTATATCCTACACACACGCCGCTCCTCTTGAGAAGCATTTCATATTGGGCTGATTCTCCAGAGGTAAGGTGATCCCGATTTTCCATTATTGTGCGTCTATCAGTGCTAATTTATGCTAATACAAAGGTACGAGAATGAAAGGTGTAGTAGTGAGGAGAGTAAGGCCATCACTATCAGTGCACAGTACCAGAAAGTTATTGTGTGCCTCCCCACCTCCATTAGATCATGCCTATGCGTCATAAGAAGCACAATATGCTGTGAAAACCACCTGAAAAGCTTGAATTATCATCCTGTGATGCAAAATATCCAATGCAATCAAAACAGATTGAGGCAAAATCGATAATACTGACTCAGTACATATTTATTCAATTGTTAAGAGAGATCAGCAGTAGTTCCCTGATCAGTGTGAAAGATGGCTCTTGAAATCTCAGTGGGAGAACAAGTCATTGAGAGGAAACAACAAAACTTGCTCCTCTTGGCCTGAAATGGACTGAATTTGTCTCTGGTTGTAGAGAGCAAGGAAATGATATGTAGTTCTCTTACATTGGAGACTCCTCTGTGGATTTTATTGGTGAATCTGTTAAGGAAATTGAAACAGAAGTTGAGGACTGGAAGAATTCTGTGACTGGATATATATATGGCGCTAAAGTACCATATCCAGCAATGGCTGCATATGTCCAGTCTAAATGGAAAGCAATTTCAATGCCTACTATTATCTGCCATGAAATGAATATTACATAAATTTGTTTCTTCTGAGGGCAAGGCTGTTATTCTGAACATGGGGGTGTTTTAATATGATTCTGAACTTTTCACTGTAAGGTGGCTGGCCACCCAATTTCCAGTTCAATGAGGAGATGATCAAGGTAATTCCAATCTAGATTTAATTCCCAAGGCTCAATTCATAGTGTTGGAATGCCAGTGTTTTTGTGCATTTTATCTATCAAAACTGGAAATCCAGTTTGCAAAGATGCATTAACTGCCCCTAGCTAAGGATATCCTGTGCTAGGTTGTTTCTGGAAGTGGATAGTACTATTGAATAAGTTGAAGAAATTTTAATTATGGGACCTAATGGTGGCACAGTTACCCAAGCAGCTACCTATGAATGAAGGCCTGGAAATTGTAAAATATGCCAGCAACAGGGCTGTACCAGTACAGACTTCAGAAGTTTGAGCCAAATTTAGTTTGGATGCATGAGGTATCGCATACTTCTCAACTGCAGCAAATTCAGGCTGCTGCTATCTTATCTACATAGCCTCAAGAAAGGTGGAGGAGCAATGGGAAGCTGTTCAAACACTGGACAGAGAATTTCAGGGAGATCCTATCCCACTTAATTATGTGCCAGTTGTGGAATGCTTGTCCAGAATGCTCTACATTTTATCCATAACAAATTGTTACAATACCACCTGAAGTGCAAGAAACATTGTGGCACTCATCTTATATATGCAGATGACATTGTTGCTTTGCAGAGGAAATGTGAACTCTGAAAGTTCTATCTACTTGTTAGCAACAATTTATTAGCAGTTAGTGGGCTTGAAAGCAATCTTTGCAAGAACACTGCCTTGCTTGGAGGAGTCTCAGAAACTGAGAAGAAAATATTACAGTACTGATGCTTTGTTTTGAAGTGGAGACTCTCCCCATTAAATACCTAGGAATCCCCATGTAGCTTCCAGACTTTCTAGGGAAAATTTCCTAGCTTTAACCGCTAAAATGATGGGAACGTGGTGCAGTTATGGACAGCACAATGTTTTTAGCTACTCTCAGAGAGCTCAATTAATCCCTAGCTGTGTTGTCTGATTTTCTTCTTTATTGATCACAACTCTAAATATTCCTCAAAGAAGTGATATATTATGAAGTCGTTTCCATTTGCAGAGCTTTCTTATGATATAGGCTGGAGATGAGCATGTTCAAAGCATTAGTTGCTTGGAAATATGCTCCCCCTATGAAAGAAGGCCGCTGGGGTTTAAATGCCTGAGACTGAAACATGGCAGCTTTTTCCAAGCAGTTATGACTATGTAGCAAATTAGGTCTATTCTCTATGGATCAAATGGCTCCATGTCTATCACGTATAAGGAAGACATTTTTGGAATCAGGAAGGGATATAAGTAGACTAATGGTTACTCAATAAGATTAATAACTGGAGAGATGCATTTTATCAAGCTTAAACTGGAACTGGGATTACAGTGAAGTGGACAGCCTCTACAAACTACTCAGTGGCTCTAGCTTATGGTTTCTTCAGAAATTAGTCAGCTGCTATATCCTGGCACAAATTGATTTGAAACGGAGAAAATATTTCTAGGACTGCTTTTGTTGCATGGTTGATGGATCTTGACAGGATTTGCATGAGGATAAACTAATATTAGGGGATTGTCCATGATAACTGCTTCATATTTTGTAAGCACCTGCCCAAAAACAGAAGACACTTTCGTTTGAATGAGCATTTTCAATGTTGTCTTGTCTGTTGTTCTTGCCAACGGAAAATTTTGATGTAAAGGTTGCAACTATGATTACCTAGTTGGGTGGTCTATAAAAATCACTGAAGGCACCCTGAAGGCAGCATAGATCAGGAGAGCCTTGTAGCCACCATCTACTAATTCTCTAAGTAAGGAATAGGAGACTTTTCCAAGCGTATGTTGGTCTTTTAAGTGTACTTTAAAGATGATTCTTTTGGCAGTACTATTAGATTAGGTGATTTCCCTTGGTATACACTGGACACTCATGTCCCATGGAGGTATTCCATGGGAACAAAATAAATCAGAACTTCAGTTATGTTTTGTATGCATAGTCTTGAAATCATGACTAGAGTGACATTGATAAATCGGCCCATTTTTTGACCACATGCATTCTCATGCCCTAGGGAGGTATGCCATTGCAAACAAATCGAATTGGTGAACCTCAAATATTTTTTGCGATCATTGTCATGTGCACAAGTTTGTATCTATATTAAGGCCCCCTTGGAGAAGTATTTCGAGCCAACACTGGGATAGTTTGTGCATACTCAAGATGACCAAAACCGTTTCCTGCTTGCCAGAAAAACCAAAAGGAAAAAAATTCATATCTTAAATATAAATATCTTATTATCCTACTTAGTCAAAATTATATCTTAGGAAAACATTTAAAAGATAACTTATATATATTAGGAAAGTTAGTTTTCGTAAGGTTACACTTCCTCTATAATTTCTATCTAGACAAACAATTATGTCTTAGGAAAAGAATAAACATATAACTTAGATATGTGAAAAGTTGGATTCCACTAGGATTCATATCCTCTACAATTCTTTGAGCCCATTGAAAAAATAATTTTATGTTGCTTTTATGTCCTCTAATTCTTCATAATAGAGAAAAATGGGGGTAAAGTCTTGATTAACATTATATAAAGTAAATAATGCTAAGACATGTCGAATTTTATTAGTTAAATTAGTTAAGTGAAATATTGATTAAAAGCAAGAGAATCATGACTATCCAGTTTGTTAATGGAAAATATATAGAAATTTGGAAAAATAGTTTCCTGAATTTTTTTTCATATTTCCATGGAAAAATAATTTCAAATAAGTAGCTCTCTTAATAATTTTTCATAAGTTTGACGGTGCGAAAAAATTTGATGATAATACAAGTCAATCAATGATAGTAGATATTTACGATTATTGATGTAGGTATTATTTTGTTAGCGATTTGTCTGGTTGGTTGCAATTTTTTATTGTCAATAAAATATTTTGGTCACCATTTATTCGTCATTGATGTCATTTCCCATCTAGCGGTGGGGTTGGAAATATTATTGGCCGGTAGTAAAGGTTGGGGGTGTCAGCTTGGGGTTAGGTGTCTGATCTTGGCTACCGTAAGTGATGCCTAGAGGCCAGAGGTGTCCCTTTTTGGTGATTCGTGGCAAGGTCTAGGTATGGGCTGGAAATGATATCATCTCTGGGTAAAAGCAATCATGAATAGGTATTGGTGGCCATGAATGGCCGTTTGAAGCTTATGTTTTTGTCAACTTAAATTTGTACGTGTCAAACATAAGAAAATGTGTACTGGAATATGTAGAATACATTTTTTAGCTAGTTATTTTCCGTCAAACAAATGAGGCCTAATTGATAGAACAAATAGCTTAAATGCCTAGGCTTTCTTGCATGGCAAGCTTTGAGAATGGTCAAATATAAACACCCATATCCCTAATCATAGATGAAAATATCTATCGATATCTGATATATCATTGAAATATATCGATCTCATGTCCTGAATGCTAATATTTCTCAATAACACAGTAACATTGAAATATATTTTTATATCAGTAATATATTGCAATACATTGGCCTATATTTGCCTATCAACTTAAGGTGCTGATAAATTTTTTCTTCATATATATCCGATATCGAATTGTATTATTTGATATGTTCAATACCGATATAGTTATAACCGATACATATACCAATATCTTGATCCATGCCCCTGCCATACGGAGAGATTGATTCCATTGCTTGAACCCATGATCTATTGTTTAGAATGGAGTCATCTTATTGTAACATACCCTCTAAAGAAAAGAATAGGAAAAAAAAACTTATATTTTTTTTCTAAAAAATAGAAGCTTGATGAAAATGGGAGATGAGCCACTTCCTAATCATTGAGTCGTGGGTCTCCTATGATTTTGTTGTGATAACATTATAGATTAAGTCTTTGTTTGTTTGCAGAAAATACTTACCAAATGAAAAAAATGTTCCATGGAAAATATCTACCCAATGAGAACTGTTTTACACTGAAAATATCTTTATGAAAAATGTAGTCTACATTTTCATGGGAAATATTTTTGAAGAAAATAACTTTCCTTGTAATATCTTTTGACATTTGGCATATAAAAAAGTGCGGATTATGATAAAACTCGATCAATGATAATGGATTTTGTGGCTTTTAGCGGTGGTAATAATTCAATATAATGATAATATTTCATGGTCAAGAGAATATTTGCATTATTTAACGATTGGTCTTTGCTGTGATGAATTTCCGTTTGAAAGTTATGTAAGGAATACAGTAGGTCTGTGATCGTCATCAGGTTGGGTGTGTCGATGGCCAGTGACTAGCGTTGGGGAGTGGGTGGGTGGCGGTCAGGGCATTGACAACTAACTGGCTGGGCATTTGATGACCGATTTGGCGTCCCAAGGGGTCATTGTTTGAGGTCCAGTAATGGAAGTTGGGGGCGTCAATGACCGATACCTGTGGCGGTAGTTAGGGCGTCGACAAAGAGTGGGCTGGGGTCGAGGCATGTCGGCTAGATGTGCCACCAGCAGGTGACAAGAGACGGGTTCGAGGATGCTAATGGCCAACGATCGATGATAGCATGTTTAGGTGTCACCCGTTGGGCGATGATTGTTGGTGGGTGGTGTGCTATTTTGTGACCATTGGTGACTGCTCAAGGCATCATCGTCTTGTGACAGCTGACTGGTTGGGCATCATGGGCCGTCAATGATATCATTTTCGGGTAAAAGCTTTCATTAATGAGGGTTGGTGGTCAATAGCTAGTACTGCTGAGCTGCGAAAATGACTTCTCATTTTGAATGCAGGAAGCCATTATCTGTAATTAGGCTAAAAGTTTTGTAGTCCAAGAAAATATTTTCCATTGACCTACTTTTTGTACATGCCAGACATCTGTAAAATATGGAAAATATCTTCCCATATGCCCGAAACACCAGAAAATGAAGAAAATGTCTTCCAGAAAGTTATTTTCTGACAAACAAAGCCTAAAGTTGGCTTTTTTTCATTGCAATTAGCTTAGATGATTCATCACCATTCTTAAAATATCTTACTTTTGGATGTTTAATGTTTATCTACTTTCTTATTCTCAATGTTGGTTGGGAATTTCACACACATATCAAGAGAATTGAAGCTTGGTGTTTTTTTTTTTTCATTTATAAAAGAGCAAGCTCTCGTGCTACTTTGACTACCTAATGAATAGTGTAGTGACCCTGACTTGGATTCGATCTTGGATTGCTATTGCCTCACTGGGGCTTGGGCCAGAGATTGCAAAGACTGTACCTTTTTATAAAAATCAAATTTGATGTTGACATATTACAGCGTGGTCATCTGGCTGATCAAACCATCCAAAATAGTGTGGTTAACCTAACTTAATTTATGGTGGGGTTGATTGTCATTAGTTTTTTTCATTAATTTGGTATAACACGTTCAATTGAATTTTTTGAGTAGCAACTAGATAACTAGGTACAGCCTACTTGTGTGATGGTTGAATGTGTGTGCTTCATGAATTCTCAGTACTGTTGTATTTTCAATAACTTGTCTTTGTGGATGAACTTGCCTTTCTGTTACTTGACTTCCCATTTAATTTAGTAAGCAGTTAATCAGCATCTTACTATACTTAGTAATGGTGACTAATCAGTAGATGCCAATATGTGAATGTGATTAATCAGTAGATGTCAGTATGTAAATCTGGCCTTAGGTAATTCTGGTTTTAGGATCTACGTGTCCAATGTATCTGTTGTAGCAGAACTTTTCTATTTGTGCAGGTTACAACTCCATTATTAAAATTCATGGCTGAATTTGTGTTGAACAAAGCTCAACGGTTGACTTTTGACTCATCATCTCCTAATGGCATACTTCTTTTCCGGGAGGTCAGCAAATTGTTGGTTGCTTATGGATCAAGGATATTATCTCTTCCAAATGTGGCTGATATTTATGCCTTCAAATACAAAGGAATATGGATTTGTCTAAATATTCTAACAAGAGGTAAGAGTGTCACAGTTATGTTTTCTGGATACAGGAACTTTCCTTGAATCATTCTCATCTTTATATTACCCACCCCTCTTTTGGGCGATTTCCCCCACACTTGCACTCATCTCACCTGTCTCTAACTCTAGTGTTGTGTCATAAACGAAGGAACCTGATACCATCCCAATAGGCAGAGAACGACTGTAAATTTGTCTCATATACTGATTTCATGAAATCATGAAAAGGTAGCATTTTGGTTTGATCAGGTGATGCTAACAATATGGGGTCAAAAAGCCAAAATAAGTAGCTTCTAAAAAAAGAAAATGGATTCTTGAATGGTTGAACCCCTTCCACCCTTCATACTGAATTAGAAGGAAAATTTGTGAGTTGTATGGCATGGAGAGTAGGGCAGACATGGCTTGCAACGTTGTTTTTCAGTAGGTGTAACATACCCCCAGATAGATGTTCTGTGTGTGCGGTGTGCATCTCCATGAAAATAACATTTTGGTTTGATGGCATAGTATGATGATGTATTGGTTTGATTGCATGGCAGAAATATTAAATTGTAAGCAGAATTCACTGCTGTTGACGTGGAGGATACATCTATCTTTAAGCATAAAAGAATAACAGTGTGTCCTATTATGCAAGTAAAATTTTGTGAGTGACAAGAGTGCCAACCGGAAGACAACTTAATTTCCAAGGCAATAAATCAATGAACATCGCTGCTAATTGCTGCCCCTAAACTAACATTTCATGATTCTAAGTCACAAATCTTAGATCATTGAGAGAGGTGAATCTTCTCTCCACACTACCTGTAAGATAGTGAGGAGTTTTAAAGCCAAATCTTTCTTTTCAGTTTAAAAGTGTATGATTTTCCATGCCTGCAACTCATCCTCAATTGATCCATACCGTTACCTTGGAGATTTCTATACAGAATACGCCCATTGCTGCAGTGAAAGATGTACTGATTTCTGATTCTGCTGCAAATTTATAAGTAATTATTACTTACATTATAAGACTCAACTTCTGGGAATAGTGAAAAAAGAAATTGCTCAAAGGACCACAACCACCAAAGTCAGGTCTTTTGGACAAAGGAATACAATTGCTAGCTAATAACTAATCAGAAAATTAAATGCGAAAATGCTGCGTTAACAAGAACATCAATTAGGTGTAGTCCCACTGTACAAAAAGGGAGATCCAGTGCTAGAGTTTTTCATGTTGTGGCATTTAAGGAGGGTCAACTGTACCTGGCCTTGTCAATGCATTGAGGAGGGGTTATATTCATGGGTTGAAATTATAACCTCTGAGTCCTAATAGAGCAATCTTAGCATCATATCAAGGTTCACTTTGCACAAGGCTTCCCATATTCTGCATTATGGAAGGTTAGATGTGTATGTATTGCGATCTTATCCCTGCATTATAAATAGGTTTTTCCATGGTTTGTACATAACTGAAAAAGTACCAAAACAAATTACTGTTGAAAAACATTACAATTATGTTCGGATATAACTATTTGAGGACAATGGCACATCTGCCCCACCATGGAAAAAAGAGTGTCTAGTAAATAGAATACAACTGTTAAGACTTGCATTTTCCTTGTGTCTTTTTTGTTTGCATTAGTTGGTGCCTTGGAGGTTGCCTAAGTACTTTTTTTAATCTTTTGAGGGAGAGGGAATTTTATTAAATAAGTGATGTCAAGGTGACATCACACAGAAGTTGAAAGACGAAAAATGAAAACCGAAAAGTAAACCAAGAATTACGGTTGTAGAACCTCATAAGCTTTTATATAAAATTACGTAGAAATTCTAATATATAGGGCCGTTGGATCGTCCAAATCTAACGACCCAAATTTAATTATTTTTTAACATAAAATTAACATTTTATGCTTTTTACAAATTTTATATCAAAAGGATCCATATTATACAAAAAACCAGGAAAAATAAATAATATCACGTTTTTCTTAAGTATTTTTTAAAAAATCAAATTTGAGTTGGGATCTTCAAATCAATGACCCCATAGGAAACCTAAGGGAGAGGAAAGCATGACAAGGAAACGACTATG
>JAOVVI020012120.1:0-12357 GCA_028571085.2 Nepenthes alata | reverse complement strand
AGCGGGCCAAGAGGAGGGAGTGATTTGGACAGTAGCTAGGAGGGGTTTGGGAGAGGGGGAGAATCTTTTGGGGGAGAAGGGGAGGAGCGGCTGTGGACCGGCGCCATGGGCGCCGGCAAGAGGAGGGATGACGAAACCAGGCAAGAACGGCGCAACTCGAGGACACGGAGAAGAGAGAAGTGGGAGCTTCTCTCTCTAGGGCTTTTTGTGTTGGTGCTCACAATATTTTTAACAACAACAATAATAATATTTTTAACAACAACAATAACAACAACAACAATAACAACAACAACAATAACAACAACAAAAGGGGAGAGAAGTCTACCCATTTTCTCTGCCTTATATTAAGTTTTTTCTGTGAGAACAGATATTTTAAACTCTTATGATCAGAATAAATACAAAATGTTTCACCGTAGAGGTAGTGTCTCCAAATTTTCAAGCAAATACAACTGCAGCAAGTTCCAGATCATGCATTGGGTAGTTCTTCTCGTGCACCTTCAGCTGTCTAGAACCATAAGCCACCACTTTTGCATTCTACAGTAACACACATCCTAGTCCAGCCTTAGAAGCATCACAATATACCTCAAAACCACCTGAGCCATCCAGAATAGTCAGCACCAGAGCGGTTGTTAAGCTATCCTTTAGCTTTTAAAAACTCCGGTCACATCTGCCCAATCAAACCTGGCCTCCTTTGTCAACTGAGTCAGGGGCATGGCGATCTGAGAGTCAGGGGCATGGCGATCTGAGAATAATTCTCCACGAAATGCTTGTAATAACCATCCATGCCAAGAAAAACCCAGACTTCAGTAACAGACATAGGCCGACTCCAATTTGTAACGGCCATAACTTTCTTTGGATCTACAGCAATACCTCAATTGGAAATTATGTGTCCCAAAAATATCACTTCCTCCAGCCAAAATTCATACTTTTTCAGTTTAACATACAATTTCTCTTCCAGAAGCACTTGGAGTACAATCCTTAAATGGGTTTCATGCTCCTCATGGCTCTTAGAGTAGATGAAAATGTCATCCATAAATACCACCACAGACTTATCCAGATAAGGCCTAAATACCCTATTCATCAAAACCATAAATGCTACCAGAGCATTTGTAAGACCGAATGGCATCATGAGAAATTCATAGTTGCCATACCTCGTTCTAAAATCGGTGTGTGCGTGTGGTGGTTCTAGAGAGAGAAGCTCTCGTCTCTCTCTAGGTTTTCAATTTCGGTGTTGCTGTCTTGGGCGCCGGGCGGCGCCGAAGCCGGCCATGGCCGATCTCCTGGTTGCTCCGCCCGGCTCCCTCCCAGTTATCCGTCTCCACCTCACAACCTCTCTGGTCTCAGTTATGGCTGCGTCGTCCTCAGCGCCCTCTGAGCCTTTGACTTTGGCTGCGAGCTCAGGCTGCTTTTCCCGCTTTCAGATTGGGATGATGGATCTTGCCCGTTGGCCAAATTTTTTTGTCTGTTGGAGATGTTGGAGCAGTCGTAGCTGTGGATCTGCATCCTCTGAGGTTTCGACGGCGTCCTTCCTATGAGGATTAGCAGCTCTCACAAGATCGACTCCTCTTCTCCTCGGTTCGAGAATAGGGTTGTACGCTTGATTCGTTTCTCCCATTCAGATTGGGTTGAAGGATCTGACTTTGCTATTGGATTCCTTCGGGTCCTTTACCTTCGAAGTCGTTTGAGCCTTGCTTTGGGTTTGGTTGCTGGCAGGCCTTAGACTGTTCTGCTCTCACGGATTTGGTTCTGGGATCTGATGTTTGTTGTGGTTGGTCGGCTGTTGATCGATGGATCCGATGCTTCTGAATGCTTGTGCTGCTGGCTCTGAAGTTTCTCTACCTGTGTTTCCATCCTGTTTGGACGGATTGGGGGATGTCGTGCAACTCTAGCTTGGAGCTATTAGGACGAGGTTCTGAAGAGCTGGCCGTGGACTTTTTGGATGCTCGTGATCCTTCTGAAGCAGTGGGGATCCTTCAGTTTGCTTCCATTTGTGGAGAATTGTTGGCCTCAACTGCTGTGGGTTGCTGGGGACTACTGGGTTCTCTCTGGTTTACAGTTCGAAGGAACCTGGTAGTGCCATTTTTGTTCTGCGGGCATTTACTGCTTCATCCTTATGGAAGATTTTGTTGAAGTTGGGGTACGATCCATACTTCGGAAGCTACCTCCTCTGGCCTTTCGGTTGCTCTTGTTGTGCTATGGATCCGGTGCGGTAAACTGTCCTGTGCTGCTAGCCCTGAAGATCCTCAGCCAATGTGTTCCCTCCTGTTGGACGGGTTGGGGGCTGCCCGTGCAGTCTTGGATTGGGGACTTCCTGGTTGTGGTCTGAAATGCTGACCAAGGACTAGTTTGGTTGCTTGTGATCCTCTGTTGCGATGGAGAGTTTGCTGATTGCTGTCATTGTTTGGTTGGCAATTGGTTTTGGATTGCTGTGAGGTGATATCCTCTGGGCTGCTAATTGCTGAATTGTGGGGATGTTCAGTCTTCGGTCCGGTGCTTTGATTTGATGAGCCTCAGCCAGCGTGTGGGATGGGTTGGGGGCAGCATGTGCACTGGTTTTGGCCTATTTGAAGAGCGTGCCCTGGACTGTTCGATTGCAGTAGATCCTTTTGTTGCAGGGGAATTCCCTCTATTGTAGCCATTAGGTGGAGCAATAATTTGATTCTGTTTTGGCTCTGGTCTCTGTCTGGATATTGGCCTTTCCCCGTTGGTGGTTTGGCTGCTGGAAGTACTGTCTCCTGGATGCCGAGGCTGTGGCTGGATTGGTGTAGTGTGAGATTTGGATGTTGTTGATGGTGTGTTGCTGGTTTAGATCTGGCTGGCGAAGCCAATCCAGCTGTTCTACAGATTTCATCTCCTGTTACTCTTTCCATATAAATTATGTCTTCTGCATTAGGAGCAGCTGATATTGCCTAAGGGCGATGGGTGGTTCAATGCCCCTGGCATGGAAGGTGTTTGGTGGATCTAATTGATTGGGGCATGGTAAATGATGTCCTTTGAGTGACTAAGCAGCTGCCCCTTTCTGCTGTGTCTGCTGTTGGTTCTGGATTTTGTTGTAGCATGCTGTTGGAGTGTGGTATGCTGCATCTTATGTTGCTGTGATTGCAGATAAACAGTTGACCTTGAAGCTGGAGGTTCTGTGAAGTCTTGCTGCTGGTGCCATCTCTGATGGTTGTAAAGTTTGGAATGTTTTTCCCTGGGCAATTGCAGATGCCCTGTGTTTTGGTTTTGGAAATATTGCAAACCTGCTGGCATGGGGTATAAAGCTCTTGGGGCGACAGTGTTGTGGTTTTTCCATGCAGGGTACAGAAATTGCTGCTGGAATCTTTGGAGACATTGTGTGAGGCCTGGTTGCTGTTTTGAGCATTCCAATTACTTGAAATTTGAGCATTCCTGTTTCTCCCCTCTCTCACTCCCAGTTTGGAATCCAACTTCAATGCTGATGCGGTTAAATCGGTTTTGGTCGTTTCTTTACCTGGTTTGGTGATGATGTTGGGTTGATCTCTTGCTGACGTGGACCGTCTGCTAATTTTGCCGATTTGTCAGTTTGGTGGTGTAAATGGCGTGATGTATGGTGTCTGCCCTTTGTTGCAATTGCCGGATTGCAAATTGGACGAAAAGCCCAGTGCCTGATTTGCTGACTATGCAGATGCCCAATTTGGACAAGAAGCTGATCTGGAATTGAGGATGCTATGGTGAAGCTTGAGTTCTTGAATTCTGGGCAGTAGCCAATCTGTCCAGCGCAGGGTTTGAAGCTGGGTCCGGATGCACCGCAGTTGAACTGCCCAGGTGATGCGTGCTCATGCACTGTTGATGATTGGCCCGTGGCATTTCATTGGATTGTAAATCCTTAATGGGATCTCGAGATGTCTACCCGGGATGAAAGCTGATGTCTGACGGTGGACTGTAAGGCCGATGTGCAGCTCTTTGGGAAGATTGCAGAACGTGTTTCTATGTTGTTGTTTTGCTGCTGATGTGGTCTCAGCCGACTCAAATTTGTTGATCATATGTCTGCTTGTAAGTAACATCAGATTTCATATTTTGTTTTTCTGTTGAACGTTGTCCTCCTAGAGGTTGTTTAGGTATTACCTGTTGTACCGTTTGCTCAGGGTATGCCCTAGCATTTTATGTTTTAAATCCAAGTCAAAATACTTGGAGATAAAATATTGATTTTGTAATTTTTTCTTCCTTTAATCCAAAATACTTACTTACAAAAAAAATTAAAAAAAAGATTTTAGTTACACGTTTGGCCTCTTAATGAAACTCATCACTTTAATTACATCTAATTATCAGATTTTTGATTCCGGGCCTCACAGGACAACATAAAATTTCATGGACAATGTTATCCTCGATTACCACCATAACATTCTAAGACATGCCAGAGAACCTAACCTGACAGTATATCAGTCATGGATCATAATTAACAGTATCAGAAATATTTTTAATTCTTATTTCATAATTGAAAACCCATTTTAGTTTCAGAAATCAGCCAGAGTTTTATAATAACTCTTAGGTCAGTTTCAGAATATATAGTAACGGTCTAAAACCCTTTAGTTTTTCTTCAGAAGTTTACAGTGATTTATCATTTATCAGTGTAAATCTGTGTAAAATTTTCAAAAATAGATTACACCAGGAGATTTATCTCGGTACAGATTAACTTTTATACAACAGAAATTATGGGTAAAAATCATTAAAACCCTTCATTTTCGTACCTAGGGTTTAGCTGAAACTATCAAACGATAAATGGACACCAAACATATGCATTTTCATGAAATTGAAGTCTAATATTGTAGTATATATATATAAACATGAAATTTGTCCGAATAATTTACAGAAACATGCTTTATTTATACAGAACATGGTAAGACATGCTTTTAGAGTATAAATACCATTTTTGAGATATACAAAAGTAGTAAAAACAGAAAATAGCATCAGAAGTACACTTGCCTGAGTTCGGTTTATAGTTACCATGATTCTGATCGGGACTTGACGGAACTTTTTCCCCTTTTCTTCTCTTCCCACTCCTTCCCTTTCTGCTCTCTTTCGTTGTTGACGAGGGCTGCTAGAAAATGAGCCCTAAAATCCCCAAATCCTAATTAAAACACGAAGGGAAAAGTGGTCACGTGAGCTAGCCCGTGACTGGCGCTCGAGCACCAAGCAAGCGCCCCGTATAAATTGTTGGCCATGCTCGAGCCCTAACTATTTTTTTTGTTAAGTAATTAATTGCATTAAAATTTAAATGATATGTACAATCAGCTGTGTTCTTTACCAAGTGTTTTGCCGATTTGAAAAATGAAACATAGAAATAGGGAGTCCCCTGAACCCTGACGAATGTCATTAAAAATAAGATTACAAAATCAAAATCGACGTTGAAAACGCAAATGAACGAAGATCACTCCGGTCAGCAAATGAACAAATATCGCTCCGGACATTGCTACAAATCCACTCCGTCCAATAGTGAGAAAAAAGCAGATCGACCCTCTCCAGTCATTGAGTGAAAGAGGCCATTCCAGCCTTACAGAGAACAAGAGGCACACCGAATAGAAGAACAAGGCCACTCTGCCCATCAAAACGGACTTCGGAATTTATCAAGTGCATGGCCACTCCGGTCTTTAGCGAACATAAAGCACTCTGAACATGAGAGTTGTCAACCATAACTTTTAGCAACAACAGGCACGAAGGCCACACCGGCCATTAAGCGTACAAAAGCACTCCGGATTCCGGAGTCCTCAAACGCTTGGCCAGACCCTTTTATTTATTTATTTATTTATTTTAACATCGGCCGCTTCATACTCGAGGCAGTTCCTGCTAATAAGAGTACCAAAGGCAATCCGGCCTCAACGCACTCATGCCATTCCGGCCTTGAAGTGAAACAGCTTCGGATTCATCCTATGCAAACTACAGGCACTAAGGCCACTCCGGCTAAAAAGCGTACAAAAGACACTCCGGATTCCGGAGTCCTCAAAAGCAAGGACAAATCATTTTTTTTAGCTTCGGAGACAACAAGAGCAAGCCACTCCGGCCAAAAAGCAAGCATAAAGCACTCCGGCCTCAGCGAACATTAGCCATTCATCAAACACACCCATGCCCCTCCGGCCATGAAGTGAAGCAGCTCCGGATTCAACCTACGCAAACTGCTGGCACGAAGGCCACTCCGGCTAAATAGCGTACAAAAAAACACATTGGATTCCGAAGTCCTCAAAAGCATGGACTTTTTTTTTAATCGAGCCCTAACTAGGCGCGCTTTTAGTGCTCGGTTCTGTTAAATTTGCTCAGGTGGCGCCTTGAGCGCCATTCAAGCGGTGCATTCAGTTAATTGGGCCCTAGTTGTGCCTCAGGCGCCGATGCCCTGGGGCTTAATCCGCCTCTAAATCGAATGTCTCCCACATTTTTCCTTAATCCATTCACCTCAAACACATTTATATCAATTTAATTACTAGGAATTATCATGTTTTTGGGATCGTGACCTCACATTCTCCCCCACTTACAGAAATTGCGTCCCCAAAATTAAACAGAGCTATATACCTTAAGAAAACAAGTGGGGATATTCGATTCGGATTTCCTCTTTGCGCTCCCAGGTGGCCTCCTCCGATGAATGATTCTTCCAGAGCATTTTCACCAGGGGAATTGTCTTAGTACGCAACCTCTGATCCTTGCTATCAATAGTCAAGGGCTCATACTCAATCACGTGTGCAAGATCGTGGACATATTTTTGAGGCATCGATCCATGAAATACATCGTGTACGTCTGTCACGCTAGGTGGTAGTGCCAACCTATAAGCTACCTCCCCGATCCTCTCCAGAATCGCAAAAGGACCAATGACCGTGACTTCAGTTTTTCTTTTACCCCAAACCTGTACATTCCCTTGGATGGTGAAACTTTCAGAAAAGCAAAATCTCCTACCTCAAAGCTCAATTCTTTCCTCCTCTGGTATGCATAACTTTTCTGTCTACTTTGAGCAATTCTCAAATTATCATGAATCAGTTTGATTTTCTCTGCAGTTTCTTTCACAATTTCAGGACCCAAAATCCTTTTATCTCCGATCTCCTCCCAATGAATCGACGACCTGCATTTTCTCCCATATAGATCTTCAAAAGGTGCCATGTCAATACTAACCTGATAACTGTTATTATATGCAAACTCAGCCAGTGCCAGATAAATATCCCAAGTCCCTTTCATTTCTGACATCGAGGCCCTCAACATATCATCAAGAATTTGAATGGTGCGCTCTGATTGGCCATCAGTCTGGGGGTGATACGTAGTGCTTAACTTCAATTCCATCCCCAACTCCTTATGCAAACTCTCCCAAAACCTTGAGACAAAACGGGGATCCCTATCCGACACAATAGAGGCAGAAACTCCGTGAAGCCTCACATTTCATTCACATATAACTAGGCTAGTCTGTCATGAGAATATGTTGTCCTGATCATCAAGAAGTGGGAAGATTTTGTCAGCCGATCAACTTTAACCCAAATGGCATCATGATTCCTAGGTGTCCTTGGCAATCTTCATACAAAATCCATAGTAATATCTTCCCATTTACAGCTTGGGATCGACATTGGTTGCTACAACCCAGAAGTCTTCCTCCTTTCAGCTTTTAGTTGTTGACATATAAGTCATTTCTCCACATAAGCCATAATATCCGTTTTCATATTCCTCCACCGGAAAGTTTTCTTCAGATCCTGATATATTTTGTTTGTCCTCGGGTGAATTGTATACCGAGACCAGTGAGCCTCCTTCAAAATCTTCTCCTTCAATTTTCTATTGTTCGGTACACATAATCGGTTTCTAAACCTCAACACTCTATCCGTTCAGACATTAAAATCAGCTCGGGAATCTCTATTCAGGTCACTTACAACATCCATAAGGAACGAATCATTAACTTGTTTCTCCTTTACCTCATTAATTACCTCCGGTTGCATTTGAAGATAAGATAGGAGCATCCTACCACCCCGAGCATAACTTTGGATATCACACTACTTCAAATAATCCAACATTTTCCATCTGTTTGATTTGCCACATAGCCACATATCCCGATCGACGGCTCAATGCATCCGCAACTATATTAGCCTTCCCAGGCTTATACTATATTTCACAGTCACAGTCTTTCAAGAAATAAAGCCGCATCCTTTTCCTCATATTTAGTTTCTTTTTGAAAATAGATACTTCAAGCTTTTGTGATCAGAATACAAGAAACTTTTCATCATACAAATAATATATCCAAATTTTCAAGGCAAACACCACAACAGCTAGCTCCCGATCGTGGGTAGGGTAATTCTTTTAATGCAGTTTCAGTTGTCTTGACCTATAAGCTACAACTTTACCAGTCTACATTAGTATACAACACAAACATGCCTTAGAGGCACCGTAGTATACCTCATGAACCCTTTGGAATAACTAATACCGGAGCGATAGTCAAGCGATCCTTTAGCTCCTGAAAACTCTGATCACATTCTTCAGTCCACTCAAATTTAGCCTCCTTCTTTAGCAATTGAGTTAGAGGCATAGCAATCTGTAAGAAATTTTCCACAAAATGCCTGTAATAGCCTGCCATGACTAGAAAGTTCCTAACCTTCGTCACAAAAGTCGGCCTACTCCAGTTTGTAACAGCCACTATCACCATCAGAAATTACATGCCCAAGAAACATCACCTTCTCTAGCCAAAATTCACATTTACTCAGCATAGCATACAATTTCTCCTCACGGAGCACTTGAAGTACCATTCTCAAATGAGTTTCGTGCTCCACATAATCCTTCGAATATACTAGGATATCATCAATAAATACCACCATGAATTTATCTAGATATGGCCTGAACACCCTATTCATCAGATCCATAAATGCAGCAGGGGCATTCGTAAGGACAAAAGGCATAACAAGAAACTCGTAGTGGCCATAACATGTCCGGAAAGCAGGCTTAGCCACATCTTCTGTCTTAATCCTCAACTAATAATAACCGGACCTCAGATCGATCTTCGAGAACACCCGAGATCCTTGCAATTGATTAAATAAATCATCAATATGCAGCAGAGGGTACTTATTCTTAATCGTGATTTTATTCAACTCATGATAGTCAACACATAGCCATGAAGACCCATCTTTCTTCCTCACAAATAATAACGGTGCTCCCCAAGGAGATACACTCGGTCTGATAAAGCCCTTGTCTAACAGTTCCTACAATTGTAATTTCAACCCCTTCAATTCAGCTGGAGCCATACGGTAAGGGGCCTTAGAAATAGAGCTAACACTGGGAACAATAGCAATTTCAAACTCAATCTCTCGGTGTGGAGGAAATCTAGGTAACTCCTTCAAAAATACATCTTCAAAATCACAAACAACTAGGATGTCATAGCTGGCACTCTATGACTCCCAGGGGTACAGGCATATGCCAGGTAAGCTTTACACCAACCTTTTGTTAAATGCTTAGCATGTAAAGTAGAAATTAACACAGGTAACTCCTTCTTCCTAATGCCTTGAAAGAAAAAGAATTCCATCCCAGAAATATAAAAACAAACACTCTTTAGAAAACAATCAATACTGGAATGGTATTTAGTCAGCCCATCCATCCCCAAATCACATCAAAATCACCCACGTTCAACAACACCAAATCCGCAACAAAACATTTTCCATTCACCTCAACTGCACATACAAGATACACAACATCAGTAATCACAGGGGATCCAGTGGGAGTTAACATAGAAAATTCATAATCCAAAACACATGGAGCAAATACAATGTAGCATACAAATTGTGGAGAAATAAAGGAGTGGGTAGACCCCGAATCAAATAATATAGAAGTAGGAACTCCACAAATAGAGAGGGTACCTTCCACAATGTTCGGAGATGCCATCGGGTCCTGAATAGTCACTGCAAAGGTGTTAGCATAAACAATAAGCTTATTTTCTTCTAGCCACGGAGGTAATGGACAATCTTTCACCACTTGGCCTTGCTATCCACATCTAAAACATACTCCTGATACCTTGTGACATGCTTGCCCCAAATGTTTTCTCCCATAAAAAGTGCACTCAGCGGCTAATGCTCTAGAAGCAGTCACTGATTGAGCCGAAATGATGCTCTTTCCCTTATTAGCTATCGTAGCCTTCTTGGACGGTCCAGAGGATCCCACATTAGGTCTAGCACTAAATCCCGCTCAACTAGCAATCCTCTTTGCATAAAATCTATCTATCTCTGCTTCCTTCTCATAAATCACCGTCCTATCTGGAGCTTCAAGATAGACAGTGACTTCCTAATATCATTCCACAACACTTGCTGAAATTTCCCTACTTTCCTTAAGTCATCCTCCATGTAATAGGGAAAAAATCATGACAACTCAGTAAATATTGCATCATATTCCGTTACCATCACATTCCCCTGTGTCAACCTCATAAACTCCTGCTCCTTCTGATCTAGAAGGCTGGATGGAAAATATTTCTTCATAAATGTGTCTTCAAACATCTTCCATGTGATTTCATCATCGGGCACTCCTAACGCCCTCTTTCTCATGCTCCACCAGCTATCAGCTTCACCTTCTACCTTGAACACTGTGAAGGTGACCTTCTCCTGATCAATACACCGAATCACAGTAAAAATCTTCTTCATTCTCTTTATCCAACAATCCGCTTTCATCGGTTCAGGCTTACCCAAGAATCCCGATGCTCGCTCCACTGTAAATCTGTCATAAGTTATAGGAGTAAGAAATGCCAGGGCTGGCTCGGGTGCAAGGACCGGAGCTGTATGCCTTTGCTCGATAGATTCCACTACAGTCATCATTATTTCTAACAAGTCCACATATGCAGCCTCCCAATCGTGGGGAGTATTGGCACCACTGCGGTTATTTCTTTTATTACTTCTACTAGCCATCCTATAAAGGCAAACACAACATTGTAACCTCAAGAAATCAGTTAAAGGAAGAGATATTCAATAACTTGATAAAATTTAAACCTAGCCTAAGGACCAATTCCTAAATGTCCTAGTTGCCTTAACAACCCCAACCTATTCCCAAAGAAATTCAGTACAGAAATTCAAGCCTATGCTTTCTCTTTTTGATTGATCAATTCTTAAGTCATCTCATTTCTCTGATACCAATTATGGCGGAATGGATTTTTTTCCTCAATTAATTTTGTCATTCAGAATAGGAATAGAATCCCAAGTCTCACTCAAGCTTCTAGGGAAAAATAGACATAGTTTTTCCTAAAATAGGGCTAAACAGAAATATAAACCTGTACAAAACCTACATAACAAACCAGTACATGCACACAACTATCCACGAATACCACAAATTTCCTAAAATATGCGTTCACAGGACCACAGATGACATATACGGCTTTAATTCAACAATCCTATCTAATATATCAGAATTCAGACGAGAGATGCCAACTAGTACTTGTACAGAAACCAAAATGTATATAGAAAAAGTTGGACTATAAACCTACAGAACCATAGTTTCCAGTTTCATAACATGCATCACATACATTCTATATACAAGAATCCATAGGCATAATATCTATATACAAAACCATATGTCAAATATCAGGTCTTTACAATTCAACAAATTCATTTCAAGATCTCCAAAAATACTTCAGGCCTCCAAAGTCTTCAAGCTAAGCTTGAGATCACTCTTTTTCATCCGGTTTTAGCTCTGTAGTCTTATCTGGAGGGGGAAAATAGTAAAACAGTGAGCCGAGGCCTAGCAAGGTATATGCAGGCATGCAGTAAAACTTTTATACATAATAGAATGTAGTAAAATGGATACAAATACATATTGAAGCATAAATGCTATAAAGCAGTGATTTACAGAAATTATAGTAGAACATAATGCAGGAGATTACAGAACTGTCGGGAAATAGAAACACTCAAGTTTCAAAAATTAGAAGTCAGTGTAATCATGCTTCATTAATATTAAATTGATAAGATAGGCCTCAGAAAGTAGAAATCGGTTTCAATTCTATAGATTATAGAAAATCCCTTTCTTATTAGTAAAGTACCCGACCAGTAGTCCCTACTAGCGGAGGAGGCGAATAATTGAGGATAGATTAAGTTTGCACACAATCAAAGTCAGTAACAGTCATCCCGTCTCGTGGGATTCAGTACAGTACACCAGCCGATAACAGTAAACTACCCTCTAGTTTAACGCCCTGAGGAAAGGTGGACCACATATAACTCCATGGACAGAGTTATCCTCGATTAGTACCATAACGTTCTAAGGCATGCCGAAAAAGCTAACCTGACTGTATATCAGTCACGGGTCCTAACTAATAGTATTAGAAGCATTTTTCCTTCTTATTTCATAACTGAAAACCCTTTCTAGTTTCAAAAATAAGTCAAACTTTACAATAAATCTTTGGTTAGTTTTAGAATATAT